>SNQJ01S0023395.1:68402-93141 GCA_010110895.2 Picea sitchensis
AGTATCAACAATGTGGGCCTGGTTGCCACTCTAAATATTATCTAAATATGAATATGAGAACATAATGTTCTCAGATGAATTAAAATATGAACCTAACCTAAATTATGTTGCCTACTGCTACTCTAAGATGTAATTCTAACTTATTCTAGAATATCCCGATCAGGAGCAAAGAACTGGAATGAGCACAATAAAAACATAATACTACTCACACATAATTAATTCACAAGTACACGGACTAGATTGATATGACAATATAATACACAGGAAAAACTTATTTTTTTCACAAACTCATTACACTATCCCTATATTCATAAGTAAATTGAGGCAATATGAACATACATAGCATAATAAAGAAACAAATCATAGGACTATAATCCATACATTCACAAAATAAACATACACAAAAAGAATAATCTCATTTGCACATATTTGATACCAAAATATCCATATGTGTATCTTTTTCTATTAACCATACAACAAAAGTACTATTATGATACAATACATATCAAAATACCTTTTTCTAATTGCAGTCTCCTCTTTTATAAAGTAAGGGCAATTTTTACATTTTGAATCTGATTTCTATCAGGGGACATTTAGGGCTTGCCCCTTCGTATTCCACTCGAATGGCCAACAAGATACCGGAGAAAATAAAATAGGTCAGTTATAAAATTATCATGATGATACTATTCTTTGTGCTTCCATCTGGTCCCAATACTCCTTCCATAGTGTATGTTATTTCATCGTTTCTTCTATCTTATTGGACCATATCTTCTCCAGATCTAATTCTCCATCACAGATCTTGATGGATACTTCTAACTTTAATTCTTGTGTTGTCCTATTGATGAAATTCTGGGTCATTTTGATTAATTTGGTTGGATTTAACAAGTATTAATCAAGTATTTCTTGATTCACGTCTGTAAGTTTCTATATAATTTCTGGATTATCTTCCCTTTGTTCTTATACTCCAGCTATCCTCAATTTGACTGGTGTTGCATCGTTGATGGGAGGCATGACTTTCATTCCAAATTATTCTAGTATATCATCAGAACTGTTCTACAATATTTTACAGGACTTGGTAGCTTCCCCTTGAATAGTTTGGATTTCTTATAATAGGGGTTTCCATGTATCGAAAAATACTTGACTTTTCAACTCTTTCTTGTTGGAATATATTGGCAGGGTATCATGTGGGTCTTTGTACACTCCTTACCAATCTATGATTCTATCGAAAGAATCATTAGCCTTTTGGTACCTGTCTTTGATTTCGTCAATTTGATCTTCCACCCTTATCTGGTCATCTTTGTTTCTTTGTATATCATTTTAGATGCAGAAGCACTTCTTTTGCTCCAACTTCAACTTTTCATTGAGATTCATGGCCTTTGTCCTTATCAATTCCAAGGAAATAATGGTTGATTTGTTTTCTTCCAAACTTTTCTCAAGTTTTTCTTTATCCTGTACTAACCCCAAAATTTTGTAATCTTATTGTTCAATAAACTTGTTGGTTTCAGCTTGTTCTGTTTGCAAATTGGTTGATTCCCGAGCATGCCTAGTCTTCATTTTTCTATTTCTTATGAGTATTTATTTTTGATAGCTTCCAACTCTTTTGTGTTCATATCTTATCTTATATGTTCCCTCTTTTCAGAATCTTCATTCATTTCATCCTTTTGGTTTTGTAAGGCCTTATGTAAATCTTTCGTGTGAAGGTTCTCAATAGTCCTAGTTACCATTTCAAACTTCAAAGTGATTTAATCCGTTGTATCTTGCACAACTTTCTCCATTTATTCCTTGTGGAGTTTCTCTACCACATTATCTTCTTTTAGAAACTCAACGAAGATGTCATCTTATTGTGTACTAAGCTTCATTTCAAGCTCAACAATTTTATCTTGTGTAGTGTCTAGTGTTGTAGCTACTTCATATATAGACATTTCATTTTCTCTTGCAAATGCATGAAATAGAGAGGAAGCCTATATAGAATTATCCTTTGGATCTGGACCTGACTCCCATTCAATAAATATATTTTTTAATGACTGGCTCACAATTGTATGTCCCCTTTTCCTCTTGTTTGACCTCTTCACAATCCCCTTAGTTTTATTATTGTAATAATAATCTCTTACAACAACTACAACACCATCTAAATTTAGTACTTATGAGGAGAAATAAAAAATACTTGGAATATCCATGATGGGAGTACATTATTGGGGAGGGATGTTCACTATGCCCACATTTGGAGTTCCTGGGATGTTTTGAGCTTCATTTAATTTTTTTGGTCTTTTCCATTCTTCTTCTTCATCAACTTTCTTCTTTGCTTCAGCTTCAGCTTCAACTGCTAGTCTTTTCTTTTCTTATTCAACTCTTTTCTCTGCTTCAACTTCTGCTTCTAGTATTTTTTATTCCTCCTTGACCTTCTTCTTTTCAAGAGCATATTGCTGGGATTTTATTTCATCTTGTTTCTTTTTCTTCCTCTCATCAACAAGCATTTTTAGTTCCTCTTCCTTTTTCTTTTTCTCATCAATTTTGGAGGTCTTACTGTGTTCAGTCTTCATTTTCCCTTCGATATAATCTTGAATATTTTCCCCCTTTTCATCTTGTTTCCTTTGATACTCTTCTTCTGCTACTATGTAATTTCGATGTATTTCATCTTCCTTCTTCTATTCTTCTAGTTTTTGGCTTGTAACATTTTTTGGTATTCCTCTAGAAGTAGCTAGAATTTTTCCTGGATGATCTTATTTTTCTTTTCTTGTTCTGCTTGAAGTTTTCCTCTGGAAAAATCATCAGGTATCCTTTGTAATACCTCTTCAAATAATAGGACTCCTTTGAATACTTCTTCTTCAAAATTAACTTGATGTATCATTGAAAGAATTATACCTATAGACTTGACATGATCAAGTGCTAGATTTTGTGGATTGTGCCCTCTAGCTTATCCCAGGCATAAGCATACTTATTGTAGGGATTATTCTTCTTTTCAGCATGAGGACCATTCAATAAGCTTTAAATTCCAATATTCAAATGAAATGTGGGCCAAATTTTCTTACTACTACCCAAAAGGAGAGATGTTATACCAGTTCACATGGTCTGGTAAGCAATTTATCTGAATAAAAACTTATTAGGAACATAACTAGGAAGTAGATGTGGGGCCCTAATACTCCCATATACTCTAATATAGGTGTATTATTTTCCTACATACCAATATGATATATTCTTCGTTACAACTATGGCTTCCTTTGATATTCTATTAGTTGGAAACCCAAAAATTATGGTATGCAGGGGAGGGATAAAGAAATCACATATATCATAGAAATATATTTTGTAGTTTATGTTCCATAGCTTCGAACAATAAAATTTTACTAGGGGTTGGTCTTGATCCAAGTTCCAACAGAGATCAATAAATTGTATGGATGAAAAAATGATATCAATCAGATACGTAGACATGTAAAAATAAGGTTTATTCATACTTGGAATATTATTTATGTTATGGTATATATTTAAAGTTAATATCTCCTCCCAATTGAAAACATGTCATGTCTTCACAACTGTGTACACCATGGGAAACCATTCCATTAGGAAATGTGTACTCTTCTCTTCTCCATATAACCTAATTAACACTGGAATCAACATTCTTTATGGTATTTTGAAATCATGGGTGGGAATTGACCTTTTCCCTATACTGAATTTTCTTTCTTCATCCAACCCCCAATATTCCATCAAATCAACAAAATCTTTGTGGTCCTTGGTGAATTTATTCATAAATTGCTCGTCAAAGGAAACTATAGGCTCTAGAAGGTGGTATCGGAAACAAATTTCCTCAAGCCTCAGGGATGCTATCTGTATTCCTACCTCACTTAAGATTGCGGTCATGTTTGAGTAAAATTATTTGAAGGACCACTTAGTTGTATCATTAAAAGGGAACAATGCAGAATGAGAAACCACATGGTGGATACTACTCTTCTGGATGTTTTCATAAACCTCAAAGTCTTCATCTTCTAGTGAGAAATCCCTAGTTTTGAAGTTTTTGTATGTTTCATCACACCTGAGATAATTGTAGTCTCTTGTATGGTAAGTGGTATATGTTATCTAGACTTCTTCTAGATTTTTAGGCTCAATAATAGAAGTTAGAACAATTTTCAAAATATTTCTCGCCTTTCTGTTGTTTGAGCACATCATGATGTATTTGTTTTACCCTGTGATTAATGAAACAACACATGATTCTCTATGAAAGATACAACATTACAATAAAACCAAAATTTAAGAAAGTATCATACCTGTTACTTTCAAAATGGAATTAAGGATTGCAATTATCTCACACTCAAAGTATGCAGAGCAGAGTGTTTTAACAAACTTACAGAGGAAAATAATGAGTTAATTAGGGTTTCAAGGTTATTATGTATATATGAAATTACCCTAACTTGTGGATTTAATTTTCTTTGCATGACAACTCATTTACATGTACAACATCACCTTCCCATAAATGCATTTGAAGGTACAAATCGTTCAAACCAATGTATCAGAGGTGGAACAACTAGCGATAGGACTTAAAAAATTATGAGAGTGTTATCGAAGCTTCCATCCTTGGAGAGGGAGAAATTATATGATCTTATTTCGCTCCGATGAGAAGGTATCAAAGAATATTCCCATCTATATTGGAAAGTGTTGTGAGAATGCGATATAAAGGGTTAAGCTATCTCATTCTTCCATGAATTTTCAGAATGTTTCTTATCAGAGGGTAAAGATATAATAACAAATTTGACAACAAGTTATCCGATAGGAGTGGTCAGAGTGCTTGGTCATTAGAGATGGAACTTCTCTCCATTTCACCATTCTGATGGGAATGGTATCGAAGAATATTCATCTCTCGATAAACGTGTTAATAAAAAAATTTGTGTTTGCAGGAAGGATTGGGATTGCATAAATCAAAAATTGGGCAAATCGATTAGCATCTTCTATGTGTTAGGTTCATCCTTGTAGGGGAATCACACATGTGTTAAACTCATACTACTCAAACAATCTTCTTCGACCAATAATTAGTTGACAGGTAAGATAAAATGACCACTTAGATATTTACTGTGAATGTGTGTAGTCGAAAGGAAAAGGCTGTTGGGATGAGTCTCGTCGTAGTTAAATTTTATCAACATGAAAAAGTGTTCCGACAGAAACTTTTTTGACAGAACTCTTTCCAACATGAATATCAGAAAGGTTCTAATGGGATATTAATTAGAGTAGCCTCATATTTTATCTTGAAGAGTTTATTCCTAATGGGAAATCAATCTGTGATTCTCAAGGATATAAGATCATTGAAGAATTATCCCATGGTAGAGCACATCAATGGATTTTTATTTTTCGAATGTGGGTGACTCAATAAACAAGAAAAAAAAAACTCAAAATTTAAAATATATATCATTGAAAACATGGCTATGGTATAGACTATATTATCAAAACAATATTTTTCTATATTATTATCAAATCAATAATGTAGTGACGTAGTGTCTTGAAAAACGTTTATAGGGGGGCCCATTAAAATATTCTTGAAGAAGAGAATTTTGGGGGGTAGTTGTGGAGGCACAACATGCCCCTATAAACCAGTGCTCATTAATGAGATCGAGCATTCATAGGCTTGCTTATTCTTTTGTGTGAGCATTGTTGCAAGGGAATGGTCACATGCAAACATATATAGAAAAACACACTCATCGAAATCTAGGGTATGCAGTGTTGGAGATGTTTCTATCAAATATTTAATTTTCTTTAAGGATTCCTTTTCAAAAAATGTCCATTTAAATACAACATCCTTTTTAATCATTTTTTGCAAAGGCTTGATGGTTTCAACCAAATATGGCACAAATCTTCTAATAAATTTTATTTTTTCAAAACAAGATTGCATCACATTCTTTTTGATGGGAATGAGAATTTATGTGATGGATTTAGTTATTTCTTTATTAATTAGAATCCCATATTTTGAGATAACATGTATAATAATTTTTTCTTTTGATACTACAAAAATACTATTCATGGTATTAAAAGAAATGCCATATTTTTGGCATCTTTCAAATATATGATGTAAGTGTTGTATGTAGTTTTCCCTATTTCTTGAATAAAATGTAACATCATCAAGGTAAACCATGACACTTTAATTTATGGGGCCCTTGAAATCTATGCCCATAACATATTGAAAATTGACTTCCACTTTAATTAGTCCAAAAGTCATCTGACGATAGTCAAACACTCCCCATTTGATACAAAATATGTTTTTTATCCTATATATTGTTTCCACCAATAATTGATTGTATCATGAGAATCCATGTAGAAGATAAAAAAACATCTAAACTAGATATGTAATACCCTAATTTTGAGTCCCCAAATTAGTAATGTATTTTTTTATTTGATGAAAGGACAGAGTGCCTGCACAATTGAAAGGGGTCGGAGTGCCTAGGAAATGTAATACATTGATAATTATTAATAATAAAATACATCGTTGGCTGTGAGAAAAGAAAGGAAAAGATTTATAAGGGGCTATGATTCCATGAGAGAGGGGGGAAGTTGAGGGGCTAAGCCTTACATTTTTAAATTATTTTATTTTACCCACCTTGGAATTTTGGAGAGAAGGGGAGGGTTATGTGAGATTCTTGGGGGAAGGTCACTTTATGATTTTGATATATAATCCATGTTCTTGGTTTTCTTGGGAGTTGGCCATTCAATCTTGCTCAAAATTTGGTTTTGGAGTTGTTCCTCTCTAATTCACTCTTTTGCTCATTCTTAGTTATGCATGGGGAAAGGAAAACAAATTGTTGAAGGAAAGAAGCCATGGTTGGTTGGATGTAATTAATTATTGATTATTATAGGATGGAATGGATGCATCTAGGAATGAGAATAATGGAATTTGAGTGAGAACTATCCACAACTGAGAATCCTGAGAAATTTCCAACATTTATATTTCCTGACCAGAAGAATTGGAGCCCTATAAAGAGGTGTACAACTAGATGGAATGGGTGGCAGTGAAGGGGGTTCATTCCATTTGGGTGGTGCATGTTGAAGGGGAGGATAGATGGTAACTATATTTTCCATGTGTTTGAGAGACCTTTTAGAGCTTTATTGCTAACTGGTTGGGAAGCTGAGTCTCAGTCTTAGACTTGTCCTTGTGGATTGATAACCCTAGCTTAGGGGTGACCTGTTGTTTAGACTTGGAACATTAATGTATAAGGTTGGGTGGAATGTTCTTAGTTTGTATCCAGTTAGTGATTGGTTTTAATAAAGATAAGTATTCTATGTCATGTATTTCTCTATGTTTCTATATATCTATTTATGTAGTTTATTAATCATTAACGTTGAGTTATGTATTTGTAATGTGTTTGCTTGTTGGTTATTGTTGTGCATGTCATATGGTTCATTTTTTTGTGGTGTATCATGAATATTCATCATTGCATGTATTTACTTCATGCTTATTTATCAAATTAAATGGTATTATAATTTTGAATCAATCCAAGAGGGAAAATTTAGAGGTACCTGGGCAATGGGTATGACTCATATCAGAACATATCACACATTATTTTTTGGGGTCGTTGATCTGGGTCTATTACAAAGTGGTATCATAGTTGTAGGTTTACAACACCATTCCTTCAAGGGCCTACTACTTGATAGAACAACATCATTTGTGTTATCCTTAAATTTTGCACCAGACTGCTATGGTACAAAGCTAGGGAACCTTAGTTATTGCAATGGTTGATTGGTTTGGATTGTGGATCAAGTAGTTTGGATAGGTTGGATGAGTATGTTTTTTATCATAATATTTCAATTAAGTTCCAATAATCAACAAGATTTCATTCATTCCATAGAATTCACACTAATAGATAAGATAGAAATAAAATTTGGATGTAGATGAAAAAACAAAGAAGACATAAACACAAGTTAACAATCTATTTACTTATGTGTAGAACATTTCCAAGCTTAAAATATTATTTCAAACTTGAAAAAAATATTCAAATGCAAATCATACAAACAGGTAATTTAACACTAGATCAAGAGGAATTCAATTCTTTGCAGAAATTTCAATTGCATTCAAATAAGATAAGAAAAATAATACACATAGGAAGAAAATATGACCATCAGGGTGTTTGATTCCTTGTGTTAGTCCTTAATTTTGTTAATGACTATTGAATTACTCTTTTCTCTTCCCTACCCTTTCCTAGCATCATTTTACACTCTGATTTCTTCTTCTATATTCTTTAAGTGTTCTTGCATTATCCTTTATGAACATTTTATGAAATGCATTAGTGTGATAAAATTTAGAAAAAGACATTAGAATCTTTTCCATCAAGATACAAGTCTTATTTCTCATTTTAGATTTTAAAATATGAAAAGGGAAAAAGGCACTACAAGAATAGCGTTATTCTTGTAGTGTGAAAAGTAATCATTGATTCAATTGTGCCAACTCCCAAATATCTTGTCAGCAGTTTTCCGAGATCATTGCCTAAAATCCCATATCATTTATGATTATGAAAAGCCCATATCATTTATGATTATGATCAGGTCATGTTTTCAGTTTTGATACTGATTTAAAGGAATTGGGTTTGTACTCCATAAGTTCAACATCAAATTACAGGTTTTGTGCCATGATTCCTAATGACACATGATTCACTTCATTATACTTGTGTATTAGATTATACATGTCTTGCAGGTAATGGTTTTCCCACAACATTTATATTTCCAAAAGTCCCGAAAATACTACTGATAGAAACCCTAAGTACTCTCATATCTACAGGGATTAAAATAAATATCATTGCTCCTAAGAAAAGTGGACAAATCACTCATTTAGAACCAAAAGGTGTGGAATTGCTTGAGGCTTATCCTCAAATCTCGTATAAGTTCAAAGATGCAAGGTGTTTTAATTTTTTTTCTACTTTCCAGGGTTATCATGAACAAATCTCCATGATGTTTGCACAAAACTTCGATGGATTCAAGATAGTGATGGGAAAATCTCTGATACATGTGACAGAGCATTCGATTGGGACCACATGTATGTTATCAATATATGGAGAGAGATGGTGGAAGAAGTAGATGCTACATGTTGAAATCGTGAATCATTTTTTACTTCCAGATCATGAAATCCCTAACTGGAGTCGGGGTATTTCACAAAATTGGTTGAAGAAAGAATGGTAGATTGATTTGATGATTATTCACAGGTACATTACATGTGACGAGTGATTTTCCCTTGTTTACCTTTGTCATATTAGGTTGCTGATGCATTTGAATGGTGATAGTACTCTGTGTTTACCTTTCTTTCTATTAAAATGCTTGTCAAAAATGTCTAAAAGGATACAAAAGAATCCTTCAACCATTGGTAAAAGTATTTTTCATGAAAGAATTATCAAAACCCTGGTTATGTATGTGTTGGGAGAATTCCAAAGTTCTTGGGACTGGTTGATTGAATCACTCAATATTGAAGAACGAGAATCCAAGCACAAAAACACTCTAGAACATAAATAAAAAAAAGAAAAGAGGGTTCCTAAAACTTTTGTTACAACAAAAGAAAGTTCCCATATATCTAGAATAACTAGATACAACAAAAGGAAGTTGCAGTCACAACAGGAGACTGGAGATTTACAAAAAGATTCCCCCGTAGCCAGGATGACCAAAACATAGAAGAAAAAGTTAAAAATGGAATCAGGTGTTGATTAATTGGGTTGGTTTTCATTGATGTCAACCCTTGAAGAAAGTTCGTAAGTGAATTCTGGTAGCAAGAAGGTTTGGGTAATGGAACCAAGTTTGTTTGATGTATAATGGTATGATTTTTAATATATTTCAAGATAATACTATTCTAGATGGATAATACATGTCATGCCATTTCTGGTGGTATGTGGAACGTCACATAACTCCTCACGGTTAGAGAGTTATGGCCATGTGAAGTTGAAGACCCCTGATGAGTCATCTAGAAGACCCAAAAGGTCAAAGGAGTCAAATTGGTTGCAAAGAAGAAATTATTTAAATAATAAAGTGGAGTGATTAGTGTACTATAAGTCAAAGTAGATGCAAAAGAAATTATTTAAATAATAAAGTTAATGGAGAACTTACTAATTGTGGAAAGTGGTCAAGTTAACTGGACAAGTGGTTAGAAGCGGGTTAACCCTAAAATAAGGAAAATGGGTTAAGATGGTTAGAAGTTAACCCCTTGAGGAAGCTACATGAAAGTATAAATAAGAGGCAAAGGTATCTCATTTAATCACCTATTGAATATAATTGAATATATATTTTGTGAAAGGTTATTTGGGCAGGTATTATTGATAGAGAAAAGTGCGGCAAGAAACGTGAAACAGAAAAAAGTGTGGTAGAAAAATTGCGGGAGGAAAAATGAGAAAAACAAAGTGCGGCAAGAAAATCACAGTAGGAAAAGTGTGGCAAGAAAAGTGCGACAGGAAAAGTGCGGCGGAAAAAGTGCAGCAGAAAAAGTGCAACAGGAAAATTGTGGAAGGAAAAGTGCGGCAAAAAAAGTGCGGAAGGAAAATCATGGCAGGAAAAGTGTGGCAGAAAAAACGCGACAGGAAAATCGCGGTAGAAAAATCGCGGCAGTAGAACGCTACAAGAAGAAAACGGTATGGTTTTCATATGTGTAGTGTTGAAATTATGAATCTAGTTGAGGGTTTTCATTGTAAATATGTTGGATTCCCTCTTGGAAGTTTTGGGCTTGTTGTAGAATGGCTTTGAGGAAGATCTATTGAAGTATATTGTTAGTGCACTTAGTTTGATTTATTGGCATATCTTGTGGTGCATTGTGAGAGACACTTGTTAGTGGTATTGGTATATGATTGGCTTATGAATGATACATCTTTGAGGCTACATAAAAGTGAGGTTATGGAACATGGTTTGATGTAAGGGTTTATGGTATTTGGTTATGGATAGCGTGATGTATTGATAGATAAATTTTGATGGTGATATTGGTATATTTATTTGGTATATGGTTCAGGTACATGGTTGAGACAAGTAGTTGATGAGTTGGCATATACATGAGGTGTATAGTTGATGATGTTGGTACATCTTGATGAGTCATAGTTGATGTGTAGTTGATGCATGATTGGTACATATTTGGTGCATGGTTGATTCACTCTTTGATGGTACATGTTGGTGCATGGTTGATGCACTTGTCTATGGTACAGGTTGATTACAGGTTGTTTGGTACAGGTTGATTATAGGTTGTTTGGTACAGGTTGTTACAGGTTGTTTGGTGCAGGTTGATTGGTACAAGTTGTTACAATGGTATATCTCATGGGGCAGGTAAAGGTGGTTGTAGCCACCTTCCGGTTATAGCTAAAGAATATAGGGGGTTGTAGCCTCCTTCTCGTTGTAGCCAGAGAATAGGGGAATTGGAGCTTCCCTCAGGTTGTAGCCTGGGAAACTAGGGGGTTGGAGCCTCCTTCCAGTTGCAACTAGAAAACAAAGGAAGTTGGTGCTTCCAATGAATGTAATTCGTAAAGACATAAAAGAAAAAGCATTATGTGGTTTTCTCCCACTTTGGATTTCCACGTAAAAACACTGGTGTACTATGTATGTGTATGATTTCTCATTTTTTCATTGTTTATTTATTCTGCAACTATTGGATGATAATTCTACACTGAAATAACACTTTCATTTTGTGGTTAGAAAAGGATTGAATTTCTATATTACTGATTCACCCCCCCTCTCAGTAATCCAACATCAGGAATGGAAATTCAACGCAGATTAAATCTCATGCTCCAAAAAACAAACCTAAAGATTGAAAAGGAGTCCATTTCAGAGGATCGACTAAGCATAAGATTGAACAGTCCATACAAAAACAAGATGAACCTGTAGCAAAAGTTAAAGGTAATAAATTGAGAAAGAAAGTAAAGAGTAAACCAGTAGTGAATTATCCCAATAGATTTAAAACCAGGGCAACTAATAAGATGAGGTTAAACTCAAAGGCCTTATTTCATCTTTCTATTAGGAAAGAAAATTTAATTATCATTGATGATGATACAGTGGAAAGTACATAGGAGGAAAAGGTATAGTCACCAATATCTTCTTAATACAATTTGAAAAAAGTTAAATTGGATCTTGAAGAAGAACATTATAATTAACCTATGGAGAAATAGAGAAATAATGAGAAGAGTAAATAAATTGGAGAGCACTCAATGAGGCATGTAACTAGGGAAATGAAAAATCTAATTCTAAACTCTAAATCTTTACCAAAGTCCTCTTTGAAATGAGGCCATTTGACTATTCTTGAAGACAATCTAGAGAAAGTTGAGATCAAGCAAGAATTTGACTATTTTCTAGAGACAAAGGAGCTACAGGATGTTCAGGAGATGCAAATATCAAGAAGTGTTGAAGCATAAGATATTGTTGGTGGTTAATCTTCAAAGGGTCATAAGTATGAGTTTATAGTTAAAAATCCCAAATTTTCCATTGAATTAAATCGACCTGCTCTGGATGAAGACTATACTAAATTTAGAATAGAAAAAGGTGCTGAAAAAGACAGGATTAAAGAATTGCAAACCATGATTATGAAGTTGAAGAAGGAAAAGTGGATGATAGAACAGTGGAATTCCAAGCAACAAGAAAAGTTACATAAACTTATGCAGACGAACAAGGATCAACAAACATTGCTCAAATAGGTAAGGGAGATAAACATCAAAATTTATTGACATAACATGGTTTTGAAAACCAAGCTAAAATAAAGACAAACCAAAGGTTCTGCTTCTATTATATAGTGAAGATTTCAAAATTTGAGGCATCATATAGTTTCGACTTTTTCCTAAATACAAGAAATACCTATGCTAAAGGTTTTGAAAAATGTTACCAAAAGCTACACAAAGGCACAATATTTTTGAATATGTAAGGTAAATACAAGAGAAACCTTTGCAATTAAACAAGACCTTGTCATTAGGCTTGTTATATATCTATATTCATCAGTTGCTGAAGTAATTCAAGTCTATACAAAATTTTCTCATCACAACATGGGTGTCTATTCTTCAGGCCAATCTTGAAGGACCAACTCAACATCATATTCACCCCTTATTTTGTGAGATTTGAATATCTCATCATATCAGAACTAGTCTAAAGTCAAGTTATTATCTAAATACTAGGTTGAAGAAATCTTAATTATATGTATGAGAGGATGTGTCTCCTAAGTTCTAGCTAGAAAATAAGATCTTATCTAAAATGTATCTAGAAAGTAGGATCTTTAGAAACTAATTGCTTTGTATAAAAAATGATCTGATTAACAAAATGAAGGGTTGATCAGTTGGGAACCATTGGCCATTTTTTTAGAAAACTTTGCTTCAAATTGTAAGCCAAGGACTTATTTCATTCTGCTACTAAATGTAAAAGTCTATCTGATTGTTAGATTTCTATTCTTGTCTATATTTCTATCTTTTTATTACTTGAATGCATGTTAATATTTTGCTAAGCGTTTGATGTATCTTTTTTTCTGAGAAAGCCAGTGAAAACTTTAGTGTTTGCTTATTCATAATAAGATTTGTATTTAAGTACTTTCCTCTTGTTTCTTGAATGATATTTGGGATCAATAGTTTCATATGCGAGTGGACAAATTGAAATCTTACATTTTTTCTCTGTCTTTCTTATTAAATTTTCCATCTAATTTATTGGATTGACTACCATTTACTATGTTAGTGAGATATAAATTTGTTCTTTCATGTCTAAGATTGATATATTATCTTTGTTCCAATATTCAAACCAATTTTAAAACCATTACAAATATTTATCCATAAAACCATTGCAATAACTTGATGATGTCCTAGCTTTCCCTTTAGCAGTAAAGTGAAACTTTAGGGACTAACATCTTTTGGCACCATTGTCGGGGACAGAGACATGAAGTATTTTTCCCTGGGAGAACGACAAAGATCATATCTAAATATGGATGGTGGACAAAATTTTAGACATTCATGTATGACTGTATATTATTCATCTAGCGAATCCTCTATAGTAGTTATGGCTCCTAAAAGTGAAGGTAAAGGAATTAAACCTCCTCTAACCTTATTATCATCTACAAATAAACATGTGACCAGAAGAAACCAAGATCCAAATCATGTTCTAGCAATGCCTGATACTAAAAAGTTATTAAGAAAGTATAAAGGTACTCAAGGACAATCCTCTTCTTCTAAAGATAAGTCTTCGGCTGTAGAAGTTGTACCTGAAATTGAAACAAAACCTATTATTCAATCTTTAGAAGTATCTTTTCCTTCAACTATTTCTGAATTGAATTTACAACAATGGGAATTATTCTTTGAGCTTATCGAAGAAGAAAAAACAAACACCTCATCTATAGTTGGAGCTTTGATAAATTTTACCAAAGATACTGAAAGTGAGCCTGATCAATTTTTATCTTCATCACCCCAGTCTAGTTCTTCTGAAGAAGCTAAACCACAATTTTGAACCTTTGACAATCCTTTATTTCTTGAACCTTCTTCCCATATTAATTTAGAAAAGAAACATTTGATATCATCAGTTGAAGATCATAAACCTAAATCATCTCAACCAATTTCTCCTACCCAAGAGACTGTTTTCCCTTCTACATCTCAATTTTTATCTCTTTCTAAAATTCAAACAACAACTGTTTTCCCTTCTACATCTCAAATTTTATCTCTTTCTAAAATTCAAACAACAATTGTGACTAATATGACTATAAACAGAATGGACTCAATTGTTGCAGCTAGATATGCATCGTTGATTCTACCACAAGTATTGTATTCTTTTCCACCAAATGATTATATGAAGTATTTACCAAGATTTAATGGAGAGGGAGAGGTCATTGCTGAAGAGAACGCGAATTATTTCTACAGTTTTGCAGATAAATTTAATGTGGAGCATGAAGATGTTTGGATGAGACCTTTTGTGAAGAGTTTATATGGAGAAGAAAGGAAATAGTTCAAAAGTCTCCCTCCTAATTGTATTTTTGATATTGATGCACTAGATGATACCTTTTTGAGACATTGGGGAGATAAGAAATATCACTTGTATTATATCACTGAATTTGGTGCTTTGAAAAGGAAACAGGGAGAACCTGTATCATATTTCACTAAACGATTCAATAAAATGTATAGTAATATTCCAGAGGAAATTAAACCCACATAAACATCTGCCAAAATTACTTTTTCCAATGCTTTTGATGCTTAGTTTTCTCTTTTGTTGAGAGAAAGAAGGCCCGACACTTTGAATTTAATGAAGGAAGCAACCATTGAAGTGGAATCCAATATATTGGCAGAAGAGAGGTTGAAATCAAAGAATGATAGAGACAAGAAAAAACATAAAGAAAAACTTCCTTCTTCCTCTAATACAACATATGATTCTAATATTCATGAAATGGCCAAAATGATGAAAACTTTAACATCTGAAATGGATAGACTTAACATGGAAACAAAGAAACCTAGAAGACCTACATAGGAGGGTGGATACATAAATTCCAATCATTTTAGAAGGCATAACAATGTTCCTCAAATTATGCAAAGGGAAAGAAGAAATCAAGAGGATCAAAGGGTTTTTCCTCATTTTCAAAACAATGCAGTGGAAGAAGTTGAAGAAATTGTTGACACAGAGGAGGATTCAACAGTTCATTTACATGATACAAAATTACCTCCCACTCATGTGACACAACAAGAATATGAAGATACCCTTATATTAAATTAGTTTGAGGAAGAATATGCTGAAGAGATTTCTAAGAGTGAACCTAAAAGAAAAAAATATGATCTTAGATCCAGAGCAAGTGGATCAAAGGTAGATACATTTGTTCAAGAAAAAAAGAAAAATGCTCCAGTAAATCCAGGATCCAATAAAGAAAGAAGGGCTAACATTTATTAGAAGTAAAAAAAACCTATCAAGGTTAGTACTACAGAGGTAAAGGAATCTGAGAAACATGTTCCTTCTTTTAGTCTAAAGAATGAAATCAATAAGATCAAAATCCATATACCTCTATTAGAATTAATGAAAATTGATTATTTTAGAAAATTGGTTTTGAAATCCCTACAATCTCCTGCTAATGTTACTTTTTCTGATACCATAAATATTGAATATGAAAATCCTGCCATAATTATTGGTCCACATATTGAAGATATATCTGATGCCTCTCCTCCTTTCTACATATCCCTAAATATTCATGAAAAAATATTGCATAATTGTCTTATGGATTCAGGAGCATCACACAATGTCATGCCAAAGGTAGTAATGGATGAGCTAGGGTTGGATATCACCAAGACTTATCTAGACTTGCATTCTTTTGACTCACGAAAGGTTAAATGTTTAGGAGTCATTAAAGACATGGTTGTCAACTTATCTCAATTACCTATGAAAAGTGTGGTTATGGATGTGATAGTGGCTGATATACCTCCTAAGTTTGGGATGCTATTATCTAGGTCATGGGCTAAGAAAGTAGGGGGGACACTACAAATAGATCTTCGTTATCCCACCATACCTGTATTTGGTGGAGAACACCTAAGAATGTATAGGGAAGTTAGACTGGCTTACCTAGTTAGTGATCATGAAAACCCCAGTAACCATCCCATATATGCAGTTGAATATGAACTTGGTTCTTCAAATTTTCACACCAGTGATAAGACAAATGAAGCATCAGTGGGAAAAATTACACTTGCATAAGAGAAAAATATAGAAAATTCAGTGTGGAAAATATTCTTTGATGGTTCATGTTCTAAAGAAGG
The DNA here is from genome assembly GCA_010110895.2 of Picea sitchensis. Taxonomy (NCBI): domain Eukaryota; kingdom Viridiplantae; phylum Streptophyta; class Pinopsida; order Pinales; family Pinaceae; genus Picea; species Picea sitchensis. Next base: position 85,067 of record SNQJ01S0023395.1, read on the forward strand.
CTCTGGGGATGGAATTGTTCTCATCTCTCCTTCCAAAGAATTCATTCCTCTGTCACACAAGTTCGAATTTGATACAAAAAACAATATCAGTGAATATGAGGCTCTTTTGCTAGGATTGAAAGATGCTAAGGACATGGGCATTGATAAAATTTCACTTTTTGTAGATTCAAAGTTAATCATTCATCAACTCAAGAATATCTACCATGTCAAACAACAAAGATTAAAGAAATACAAAAATGAGGTATGGGATTTTGTTGAGAATTTCTTTATGGCTTTCAATATCACTTTTATACAGAGAAATTTGAATCAACAAGAATATTCTCTAGATTTGGAAGCTAGTAATTTCAAAACTCCAATACTTCCAAAATTAAGATTTGAAGTTGAGGTAAGACACAAAACTTTTATACCAGACAATATAAAAAAATGGAAGGTTTTTAAAGATGATCAGGAGATTAAAATATTTTTAGAGACCATTGATGAATTTTCTTCCATTTCCATAGATCAAGAAAATGGAAATGATGATGTAGAAGTTCATTTTGTTGATATTCTTCAAAACAAAATTGCTAGCCATAAAATTATTGAGTTAAAAACCAATCATTTTCCAAAGGGCCTAGTTCCCCTTGAGAGATTATTTGATCATAATGATGTGTCTAAAATGTGTGTTATTCAAACAGTAGAGGCAGAAGTGGTAGATTGTGATATAAATTTTGATTCAAATCCAAGGATGGCGAAGTTATCCAAGAAATCACCAGATGAATAGAGAGACATGTATGCAAGTTTGATGAAACAGTTTGCTGATGTTTTTTCTTGGTATTATGAAGACCTTAATATTTTTGATACAAATATTATGTAGCATAATATTACTTTAAATCCTGGATCCAAACCTTTTAAGCAGAAAACAAGACAATTCAATCCATTGTTGCTACCTATAATTGAAAAAGAGTCGAAAATATTGTTGAATGCTAAAATTATAGTACCATTGAGATACTCAGAATGGGTGGAAAGTTTAGTACCTATCAGGAAAAATAATGGAGAAATAAGGTTGTGTAGACTTTAGAAATCTGAACAGGTGTTCCCTGAAGGACAATTATCCATTACCTAAAATGGATCATATTTTACAAAGAGGGGTAGGGGCTCAAATGATCTCCATGCTTGATGGATATTCAAGTTATAATCATATATCAATGATGGAAGAAGATAAAAATAAGACAACCTTTATTACTCCTTGGGGCACCTTCATGTATGAAAAAATGCCTTTTGGACTCATGAATGCTAGAGCGACTTTCCAGAGAGCCATGGACATTTCATTCATTGGTGAGAAAGACAAATTCATGGTAATTTATCTTGATGAAATTACTATTTTCTCAACATCTGATGATGAGCACTTGCAACATTTGAAGAAGACATTTGAAAAGTGCAAAAGGTATGGCATATCATTAAACCCTAAGAAGTCTCATTGTTCTATGGAGGAATGTAAACTCTTAGGACATATTGTTTCACCAAAAGGAATCCAGATAGATCCTCAAAGGGTAAAGGCCATCCAAAAAATAGACATTCCAAGGAATAAGAAGTCTATCCAATCCTTCATAGGTAAAATCATTTTTCTAAGAAGATTTACACCCAATTTTGCAGAAATCATCAAGATTATTACTGATATGTTGAAGAAAGATGTATAAATCAAATGGATACCTAAGGAAAAGTAATCATTTGAAAATATTAAGAAATATTTAATTAAAGATTCTGCCCTCATCAGTCCAAATTACTCTAAAGAGTTTCTATTTTTTTCATTTGCATCTAAAAATACCATTTCTACTGTTCTCTTGCAAAGAAATGATGAAGCGTATGGACAACATATCTCTTTCTTTAGTAAGACTCTAAGGGATTCAAAATTAAAATATGATATCATGGGGAAACATAACTATGATCTAGTGAAAGACTTAAAGTCTTTTAGAGTGTATGTTTTGCATTCTAAGATCATTGCATATGTTCCAAGTAGTATTGTCGAGGAAATTTTGGTTCAACCCGATCGTGAATGAAAAAGGGGAAGATGGATAACCAATATTCTGGAATATAACATGGTCATAAAGCATACTAAATTGATTAAGGATCATGGTCTTGATAAAATACTGACATAATCAAATTGTAAAGCAATTGGATTGCATTATATCTCCAACAGATCAATTAATTTAGTATTACAAGTTAAAGAAACTGATTCACAGGTAAACAACAAATATATTTTTTCTACATGGTATAAAGATATTGTTTATTTTCTGCAAAGTCTTCAATCTCCTCTTGATTTAGAAAAATCTAAATCCAGATCTATTAAACTCAAATTTGTGAAGTATTGCATTATCAATCAATTTTTGTTTTGGAGAGATCCTAATGGAATTCTGATGAGATGTGTTGATGAGGAGGAAGAAAAAACATATTTTCAATGATTCACACAAAGGAATTTGTGGGGGACATCATCATTGGAAAGTCACAGTTTTCAAAATACTAAGAGGTAGTTATTACTGGCTTGTACAATTCTCTGATGTTTTTTCTCAAGTCAGGGCATGTGAAACATGCCAAACGTTTGCAGGAAAACATAAAGTAATGTCTATGCCTCTGAAACCCATCATTTCCCATGGACCTTTTCAACAGTGTGACCTATATTTCATTGGGGAAATTCATCCTCTATCTTCTAGAAAAAATAAATGGATACTCACAGCCACATATTACTTTACCAAATGGATTGAATCAATCCCAACACGAAATGCAACAGATAAGGTAATCATGAGTTTTCTTGAAGTAAATATTTTCTCTAGATTTGGGTGTCCTAGAAATTTGATCACTGATAATGCCCATGAATTTAAGTCTAATTAAATGGTTGAGTTTTTTAATAAATACAACATCAATTTGGTTCACTTCACTCCTTACTATACTTAGGGAAATGGATTAGTAGAATCCTCCAATAAGATCCTTATAAGGATCATTAAAAAATTGCTCATAGAAAATAAGAGATCACGGGATTCAAAATTCAAATTTTCCTTATGGGATGATCAAATAAGTATTAAGAAATCTATTGGAACTTCACCTTTTCAAATGGTTTATGGAACATAGGATATATTTCCAACTCAACTCAGTTTACCTGTTCTCAAATTTCTGTAAGAAGGGTTATAAGAGCCCAATAACATTCAAAGAAGAATTTTCCAGATCATATAAGTTCACCAGAATCAGGGGTGATTTTAAGGATGGAAATTTATTTTAAAATGTAGAAGCCTTGGCGAATCTTACTAATCCTTCATATGCCAACTATAAAACTTTGGCGATATTTTTGTAAAAATATTCAAATTTCTAAGGATTTTATATAGTTTTTATAAAATTTTGGCGATTTTGAAGGTAAAATAATTTTATCCTATAGAATTTGGGCGAATCATTTTTAAAATAGTGAATCTCGTTTTTTGAAAAACCATGGAAAATTAGCCCATGAGCTAAATTTAGCCCCTAAAATCATCCAGAATAGAGAAAGGATGAATCAAGAAGCTGTCATTTATCAGAACAATGTTAAGGAAAATTTTGATAAGAAGACTAAAAAACATATTTTTCAAGAAGGAGATCTTGTGTTGAGGTGGGATGCTAGAAGAGAGGACAAGTATAAACATGGTAAGTTTGATAATTTATGGTATGGTCCTTTCAAATTACTAAGCTCATGAACAATAATACTTTCCTCTTACACAACTTGGATGATAGTGAAATCTTGGGAGGCCCAATGAATGGGCAGTTTCTAAAACTCTACTTATTTTAAACCAACCAAGGGTTTCAGTTTGTACAGTATGATTTGGTTTTTTTTTGGCGTGATTAGTTGATTGATTAAAATAAGACTCCATAAGCCCAATGGATACACTACTCTGCAGTTTTATGGTTTTTATTTTCATTGGATTACAAAATAAATGGATGACAGAGCAGTGAAACAAAATACAGTGAAAGTTTTATGATGATCAGGGAGATAAAGGCATTGATCAACAAGTTCTTAAAGTTTCACCATGAAAAATTATCCCCAGAAGGAGCCAGTGTTAGTCCTTAATTTTTTTAATGACCGTTGAACTACTCTTTTCCCTGCCCTACCATTTCCTAGCATCATTTTACACTTTGATTTATTCTTCTATATTATTTAAGTGTTCTTGCATTATCCTTTCTGAACATTTTATGACATGCATTAGTGTGATGAAATTTAGAAAAAGACATTAGAATCTTTTCCATCAAGATACAAGTCCTATTTCTCATTTTAAATTTGAAAATATGAAAAGGGAAAAAGGAACTACAAGAATAGTGATTCTATTCTTGTAGCACTAGAAGTAATCATTGATTCAAATGTCCCAACTCCCAAAGATCATGTCAGCGGTTTTCCAAGATCATTGCCTAAAATTCCATATCATTTATGATTATGATCGGGTCGTATTTTCAGTTTTGATACTCATTTAAAGGAATTGGGTTTGAACTCCATATGTTCAACATCAAATCGCAGGTTTCATGACATGATTCCTAATGACACATGATTCACTTCATTATACCTGTGTATTAGATTATACATGTCTTGCAGGTAACAATTTTCCCACAACATTTATATTTCCAGAAGTCTTGAAAATACTACTGATAGAAACACTAAGTACTCTCATATCTATAGGGATTAAAATCAATATCATAGCTCCTAAAAAAAGTGGAAAAATCACTCGTTTAGAACCAGAAGGTGTGGAATTTATTTAGGATTATCCTCAAATCTCGTAGAAGTTCAGAGATGCGGGGTGGTTTAATTTCCATTCTACTTTCTAGGGTTATCATGAACAAATCTCCATGATGTTTTCACAAAATTTCGATGGATTCGAGATAGTGGTGGGAAACGTTCTGATACATGTGACAAAGCATTTGATTGGGACCACATGCAGGTTATTAATATATGGAGAGGGATGGAGGAAGAAGGAGATGTTTCCTGTTGAAATCGTGAATCAATTTTTACTTCCAGAACATCAAATCCCTAACTGAAGTCAGGGTATTTCACAAAATTGGTTGAAGAAAGAATGGAAGATTTATTTGATGATTATTCACAGGTACATTGCATGTGAAGGGTGGTTTTCCCTTGTTCACCTTTATCATATTAAGTTGTTGATGCATTTGAATGGTGATAGTCCTCTGTGTTTACCTTTATTTCTATTAAAAAGCTTCTCAAAAATGTATAAAAGGATACAAACTCATCGTGCAACCACTGGTAAAAGTCTATTTCACCAAAGACTTATCAAAAACATGGTTATGTATGTGTTGGGATAAGTCCAAAGTTATTGGTACTAGTTGATTGAATCACTCAATATTTAAGAACATGAATCCAAGCATAAAACCACTCTATAACAGAAATCCAAAAAAAGTAAAGAGGCGTTCCTAAAAATTATGTTACAAAAAAAGAAAGTTTACCTGTATCTAGAATAACCAGATCCAACAAAAGGAAGTTGCACTCACAACATGAGACTAAATATTTACAAAAATATTCCCATGTAGCTAGGATGACTAGAACACAGAATAAGTTTAAAATGGAATCATAAATAGAAATTCAAACGCAGATTAAATATCTTATTCCAAAAAAAAACCTAAAGATTGCAAAGGATTCTATTTCAGAGGATCAATTAAGTAGAATATTGAACATTCCATACAAAAACAAGATGAACCTGTAGCATAAGTTAAAGGTAAGAAATTGAGAAAGAAAGTAAAGAGTAAACCAATAGTGAATTATCTGAGCAGATATAAAACTAGGGGAACTAATAAGATGAGGTTAAATTCAAAGGCATTATTTCATCCTGATACTAAGAAAGAAAATTTAATTATAATTGATGATGATATAGTGGAAAGTACAGAGGAGGAAAAAGTACAGTCACCAGTAACTTCGTCATAGAAGTTGAAAAAAATTTAATTGGAGCTTGAAGAAGAACATTATAATGAATCGATGGAGAAACATAGAAAGAATGAGAAGGGTAAACAAATTGTAGAGCACCCAATGAGGCATGTAACTAGGGAAACAAAAAATCTAAGTCTAAAATATAAATCTTTACTGAATTCCTCTTTGAAACGAGGCCATTTGACCATTCTTGAAGATAATCTAGAGAAAGTTGAGATCGAGCAAGAATTTGACTGTTTTCTAGAGATAGAGGAGCTACAGGATTTTCAGGAGATGAAAATATCAAGAAGTGCTAAAGAATAAGATATTGCTGGTGGTTCATCTTCAAAGGGTCATAAGTATGATTTTAGAGTAAAAAATCCCAAATTTTCCATTGACCTAAATTGACCTGCTCCAGATGAAGACTATACTAAATTCATAATAGAAAAAAGGGATGAAAAAGATAGGGTTAAATAATTGAAAACCATGATTATGAAGCTGAAGTAGGAAAAGTGAATGATAGAACAATGGAATTCCAAGCAGTAAGAAAAGTTACAGAAACTTAAGAAGAAGAACAAGGATCAATAAACATTGCTCAAAGAGGTAAGATAGATAAACAAAAAACTTTATTGGAATAATGAGGTTTTGAAAACCAATCTGAAACAAAGACAGACCAAAGGTTTTGCTTCTATTATATAATGAAGATTTCAAAATTTGAGGCATCATATAGTTTTGAATTTTTGTTGAATACAAGAAATACCTATGCTAAAGGTTTTGAAAAATGTTATCAAAAGCTACACAGAGGAAGGGTATTTTTGAATATGTAAGGTAAATATAGGATAAACCTTTGCAATTGAAGAAGACCTTGTCACTGGCCGTCTTTTTATATATCTATCTTCATTAGTTGCTGAAGTAATTCGAGTCTATACAGAATTTTCTCATCACAACAGGGGTGTATATTCTTCAGTCCAATATTGAAGGACCATCTCAACATCATATTCACCCCTTATTTTGTGAGATATGGATATCTCATCAGATTAGAACTAGTCAAAAATCAAGTTCTTATCTAAAGAGTAGGTTGAATAAATCTGAATTATATGTATGAGAGGATATGTCTCATAAGTTCTAGCTAGAAAATAGGATCTTATCTAAAATGTATCTAGAAAGAAGGATCTTTAGAAACTAATTGTTGTGTATAAAAAAGGATTTGATTGGAAGAATGAAGGGTTGATTGGTTGGGAACCATTGGCCATTTTTGAGAGAAATATGTTTCAAATTGTAAGACAAAGACTTATTTCTTTCTGATACTAAATGGAAAAGGCTATCTGATTGTTAGATTTCTATTCTTGTCTATATTTATATCTTTGTATTACTTGAATGCATGTTAATATTTTGCTAAGAATTTGATGTATCTTGTTTGAGTAAGCCATTGAAAACTTTACTGTTTGTTTGTTCATAATAGGATTTGTATTTAAGTACTTTCCTCTTGTTTCTTGAATGATAATTGGGATCAAGAGTTTCATATGTGAGTGGAGAAATTGAAAGTTTACATTTTTTCTCTGTCTTTCATATTAAATTTTCCATCTAATTTATTGGATTGATTTCCATTAGCTTAGCCATTGAGATATGGAATTGTTCTTGCATGTCTGATATTGATATATTATCTTTGACCCAATATTCAAACCAATTTCAAAAACCATACAAATCTTTATCCATAAAACCATTGCAATAACTTGATGATGCCCTAACTTTCCCTTTAGAAGTCAAGTGAAACTTTAGGGACTAAAACCTAATTATAAAAGTTTGCATTCTTCAATCTCCTTTACAAATGTACAAACCATTTCCCTTATTTTCCACTCCAAAAGATTCAACCCTTTACCCTCTCTATTGATTCCCCTTTTATATATGGAGGGTATATACAAGTTTAGATTCCAGATCCTAAAACATAGGTTTAGTTATGATTGCATATTGATATGCTCAACTATAAGATAACATATATGATCCACTTACATCGAATCTGGGAAAATTACAAAAACTGTATTATAGGTTCAGATCCTCTATTTCAGGATCACATCTTTGACTCCTAAAGATATCCTTTAATCCCAACACAATATGATCCAAATAACCAACTTGAAGCAAAATATGTGGAAGAAGTAATATCCTGGTCTTCATC
>SNQJ01S0023395.1:94242-106008 GCA_010110895.2 Picea sitchensis
ACATCGATCTTTGTTTTAGTGTCTTCCTCATGAAAGATTAGTTTCTTTTTGCTTGAACTATTTTCCATTGTAGTTGATGGAGCCTTCACTTGCTCCTTTTTAGGACATTTTTACGAGATGTTGACCTCCTTTGAAACCCTAGACTTTTTTATTGGAGTTTTTTTTATGATTTTTCTTTTCCTTTTCCTCAAACCCTAATGAAGACAAAAATTGTTCTCAAGAGGTCTAATTTTTTAGTAACTCTTGTATGACTAGAACCTTGATAATTCCTTGATGGAAATGACCGTATGGAGCATTATTTGATGAGTTTACACTTTATTTTCCATCTTAGTTATAATTTTCAGTAAATAGTAAGGTGAGTTCATTCTGCTACTTCCATTTAAATGTAATAGGAATATCATATGATAGCGATGAATAGTAGAACACCTACCTTCACATGTTATGTATTTTTTAACCACTAGTAAAGTATTCTTCCACTCTTCCTTGAGACATGTATTTGGAATCCCCTTACTCCATTATGGATTTTGACGACCTTCAATAAGAAACTGGTTGCAGAGATTTCCTGGGACTTCTTTTTCTTGAACCACCTCTCACTATTGATAGGTAAATTGGAAGCTGAGGAAATAGAATGTTCTAAAAATTGGATGATAAGGTATCCAATTTGGGTATGGAACCCATTGAAATTATTTTCAAAGGTAATAGAAACCTCTTTATGACGCCCCTAAAATGTGCTGCAAAAATCATACAATTCAGCTTGGACAAATTTTTCTTTGAATTCTGGCAGATCCTCCAACAACTCAATTCCATTCGGTTCTAGATGTAGGAGATGACCACTTTTGTTGTGTGTGATGCCTATAATTAGAAACCCTATCTCATTTTTGTATCAACGAGGTTTTCCTCTCTTCAATTGTTAGGGTTCGAACACAGTCTACACATAAATGTTTCCACAAAAGAGTTTTCTTGCATACCAAAATGATAAAAATAATCATTCTCATCTTCTATATTTATCAAATAAAATATAAAACATGTTACACATTTGAAATCATGGCATTGAATGAATAAGATCATAACTCAACCCTTGATATCTTGGTCGGTACAAATCGAAACCAACTCACACTCTTCTGATCAAAACAAGATCACCATCTTGATAAGACAAGGTCTGAATTTGAAACATGAAATAATTGGAGTAAGCACCGAGTTGGACAATACACATGCATGATTGAAATGCATTGTCGAAATATATGTATTTTTGTAGCTCTTTTTTAGTAATGACATTATTTTTACGCTACATAAACCTCACTCTTTTTGCAACAAATTTTGTTTATCCTTTGAAAATTTGGAAAGCCTTGGAATTGGAAAATTTAAATCAATCCATCCCTGATGTGACAAATTAAAACCTATGCATTCACTTTTGAACATATCTTATGAAGAAGAAAATGAAATGAAATTAAATCAAAGACAAACACGCTAAAAGGTGAACAAAGAAAATAGTGTATGAAGCCAATGGGAAAGATATAATGGATAAGGTATTAGGATAAAGGATCAATTATGCATGTAGGTTTAGGTACTAACACTGTCTCCATCTGGGGATGATTTTCTCCTTGTGAGACATCAAGAAACACATATTTTTTTTCCTTCACTTTTTCTTTCTTTTCACTATCCCTTTTTAAAATATGCTTGCACTACATCGGTCCTTTTCATACTGCTAAGTAAAAACCACTAAGATATCATCAAATTAACAACCAAATATTGAAAACACACTCTAAAAGAAAAACTTGTTTCATTTAAGTTCGTTCCATTGGGATATGGAGTCTTATTTATTCTGCCTTATGTCACACCAAAATGAAAACCAATATGTACAACCTAAACAACTTTGGCTTATTAAATGAAAAAATGTTTCAAAATATGTCCAGTTCCCCTACCTCCAACTAACTTATCATCATCCAAATTTTGTAAAATAAAAGTTTTTTTGTTCAAATCTCTAGCCACTTGGAATGGACCAAACCACAGATGATCAAATTTACCATTTTTTTATTTATCTTATCTTCTATCATCCCACCTTAGAAACAAGTCCCCTGGTTGAAAACTATCTTCCTTAGTTTTCTTGTCAAATACTGCTTTAACCTTGTTCTGATAAGTATGATATTTTTCATTTAACATATCCTTGTTTTGTTGCATGTCAATTAGGTAAAAAATCCTCCTTTGTAAATCATTAGGATCTTCTACTTCACCTTGTAAAAATTTCATCATAGGTAAACCAAGTTGGATAGGGAATACACCATTTGTTCCATAAACCAATTGAAAGGGGGAAGTACCAAGGTATCCCACAAAGCATACTTCAATTTATAATTCCATCCCCTTTTGTTTTCTGCTAGCAATGTTTTGATAATCCTGATCAAACTCTTGTTTTAAGACTCTTATAACTCATTACCCTATGGATAATATGGATTAGAGTGTGCCAAAGTAATATTGTATCTTTAACAAAAGTCAACCATAGAAGAAGACTTAAATTCTTGAGCATTATCTGTGATCAATTTTCTAGGACAACCAAATCTAGAAAAAATGTTTTCTTCCAAAAAATTCATAATTACCTTATAAGTGGCATTTCTGGTAGGTATGGCTTCAATATATTTTGTGAATTAGTCAGTGGATATAAGGATCCATCTGTGTTTTCCACTATAAGGTGGATGTATCTCTCCTATGAAGTATAGGCCCCACTGCTAAAAAGGACCATTTGCAATAATTAGGTTTAAAGGTAAAGAGAGTAATTTTTGTTTTCCAACAAACATTTGAAATTGCTCACATGCTTTGATCTTAGCAAATACATCATAAAATAGAGTGGGACAATAATACCCAACTCTCAATATTTTGAATGATGTTTCTTTCCAATACTGATGTCCCCCACAAACACCTTTATACAAGTTATTCATAACCCTATTTGATTCATCCTCATCAATACATTTCAGCCAGATACCACCAAGATCCTTCCAAAATAGACCTTAGTTTATAATGTAGTATTTTACAGATTTTGGTTTAAGAGATATGAATTTAGACTTATCAAAATCTGGTGGGCACTGAAAATTTTGCAAAAAATAAACTATATCCTTATACCAAGGTGAGGAGTAATACTTATCCAATACATTAAAACTTACATATTCATTTTGTGGTGTTGGAACTACTGATTGATTTTGAATATAGTTCAACCCAAGAGCTTTGCAATTTGAATCAACAAGCGGTCTTGTGATACCCTACCCTTTAATCAATTTAGTAGGTTGTAGGTCTACATCGTACTCTAAGAGTTTTTCTATCCACTTACCCCTCCTTCCTTCATAGTCAGGATGTAAAAGAACATACTTTACAATACTGCTTGGAAGATAGGAAATTATTTTGGAATACAGAATATAAACTCTGAAAGATTTTAATTCCTTCACTAAGACATAAGCTTGTTTTTCCATTATATTATATTTTAGCTCTGCATCCCTAAGAGATTTATTGAAAAAGGAAATAGGTTGTTCATATCCATCTTCATTTCTCTATAGTAGCACAAAAACAATAGTTTCTTCAAAGGAAAAAGAAAATATCAAGAACTCTTTAGAATAGTCTGGGCTAAAAAAAACTAGGAGTTTCAATCAAATATTTTTTTATTCTTTGAAAGGATAACTTAGATTGTTGGGTCCATTTAATATCAACATATATTTTCAACATATTTGTAATAAGCTTATTAATCTCAACAAAATTAGGTATGAATATCATCAAGAAGTTGATTCTACCTATTAATGATTGTATGACCTTTTTTTGATTCTACCTATTAATGATTGTATGACCTTTTTTTTTATGGGAATATCAATTTTCTGAATAGCATTCACTCTTTCATGATCTATCTTAATCCCATCAGAAGATACAATGTAGCCAAAAATCATTCCCTCATGCTTAAAAAAATTAGATTTATTAGTTTTAAGCTGCATTACATACCTTCTACATTTCCTGAGTTTGTTTAAGATGGATCAAGGTTCACTATATGACTTTGAGAATATAGTGATGTTATCAAGGTAAATCAACATGAACTTATCCCCTTTATCCAATCAATGCAATGCCCATGGCACTCTGAAAGGTAGCACTCAGATCATCAAACCGAATGGAATTTTGTTGTACATGAAAGTGCCCCATGAAGTAGTGAAGGAAGTCTTCTTTCTATCTTCCTAAAACAATTATATTTGATTATATCCAGAATACCCATCAAGCATGGAAATACTTTGAGCACCCACAACCCTTTGTAGAATGTGATCCATATTGGTAATGGATAGTTGTCCTTCAATGAACACCTATTCATGTTTCTGAAGTCCACATCGCCGTAACCTTATCTCACCACTTTTATTCCTGACTGGTGCCAAATTAGCCACCCATTCCGAATACCTTAAAGGTTCTATGATCTTAACATCCAACAATTTCTTCAATTACTTTTCAATGATAGGTAAAAACATAGGATTATACTGTCTTAATTTTTTCCTAAAAGGTTTAGTTCCTTTTTTCAAAGGAATTTTGTACTGAATAATTTGGGTGTCAAATTTATTAAGATATTCATACGAACATGCAAAAATGTCAACAAACTCCTTCATAATATCATCATACCTGTTCCTTTGTTCCTCTTTCAATGTTTTGGACAATTTTATAATATTTGGATCAACATCAGTTCCAATATTGAAGTTAACACCATCATTTTCCTGACTTTGAATTGAAGTCTTTGTGGAAACATCATTACTGTAAAAAATTATTTCCAATGGGAATAGACCCTTTGGAATATGGTTAGTCTTCAATTATTCATTTTTATGCCCTGCTGCCTCATTCGCAAAAAGAATTCATGACTGATTTTCCGCCTCGTTATTTTCTTTCTCCTGATCAATAGTAATAGAAGAAAATTCATCAATAGTTTCAAGAAACCTTTTCAACTTCTGATCATCACTGGAAAATTTCCAGTGTTTTACATTATCTGGTATAGTTGGTCTATGCCTCATTTCAATCTCATACTTAATATGTGGACCTAGTGGAGGTCTCAAACTGCTTGCAGCTAGATCTAAAGAATCTTCTCTTTGATTAGCAATCCTTGGAACAAATGAGATATCGAAATCTATAAAGAAATTTTCAATTAAGTCCCATACCTCATTCCTATATTGCTTCAGTCTCAGCCTTTTTGTCTAATAAATGTTCTTCCTTTGATGAATGACTAACTCTGAATCTCCAAAAACTTCCAATTTATCAATTCCCATGTCTTTTGCAGCTCTTAATCCTAACAATAGAGATTCATATTCTGCAATTTTATTAGTAGTCTCAAATTCAAGTTTTTATGATAAATATACAACATCTTTGGAAGGAGAAATAATGACAATCCTGGCACCAGATCCTTCTCTTGAACATGAAACATCAAAAAATATTTTCCATACTTTATTTTCCATACCTATTTCCTCCTTAGAAAGGAGCATGTTATCATGACTTTATGGTTATGAGGTTTCTTCACTGATATGTAAGATAGAAGAGACAATCTCATCCTCAACTACATAAATGGGGTGATTTCCTGGGTTATCATGGTCACTGACTATATAAGAAAGCCAAACTTCTCTGTATAACTTTATATGTTCTCCTCCAAAAATTGGAATGGTTGTGTATGTCAAGTCCATCTACGGAGATCCTCTCACCTTATTGGCCCAATATTTGGATAGTAACATTCCAAACTTTGGAGGTATGTCAACAAGCACAATATCCATAACAACACTTTTCATAGGAAGCTGAGATAATACCACAAACAAATCTTTAATAACTCCTAAGCATTTAACTCTCTTGGAATCAAAAGAATAAAGTTCCTGGTAAGGTTTTGTGATAAATAACCCCAACTCATCCATAACCACCTTTGGAATAACATTATGTGAAGCTCTAGAATCCATAAGACAATTATGAAATTTTTTATCATGTATGTTCAATGAAATATAAAAAGGTGGGGAATAATCATATTTGTCCTCAATATGGGGGCCAATTGAGATAGTGTTATTTTCATCCTGTAAATTCACTGTATCTGAAGAGATAACAGGTGCAAGGAACCACAAAACCTTCAAAATAGAATCTTTAAAAGACCCATTTTCATTAATTCTACCAAAGGCACATGTATTTTAATTTTACTTATCTCATGCTCCATATTAAAAGGAACCAACTATATTTTTGTTTCCTTTACACACCAACCTTGATGGCTTGTTCATGTTGATCTAATTTATTTCCTATATCTTTTCTTTGACCCTGGTGGATGAAACATTTGTTTTCTTATTCTGAGTTTGTGCATTTGGATTTGGTCCACTATGTCTAGGCCTTAAATCATATTTCTTTTTAGGCTTATTCTGAAAAATTTCTTCCTCCTCTCTGTCTTCATCAAACTGATTTAATACCAAAGAGTCCCCATACTCATGCTAAGTCAATTGGATAGAAGGAATCTCTATTTCATTAAAAATAATTATAGGATCTTCCTCATTATCATCATTTTCATCAATCTCTTCAACAACATTATTCTGGAAAGGAGGAAATATTCTTTGATCCTCATGATTTATTCTTTATCTTTGCAATATCCGAGGATAATTATTTGGTCTCCTGTATTGATTTGGATTTATATTCCCCGCATCCTGAGCAGGTCTGTTTGTTTGTTTTTCTTCCAATTTTAACCTATCTAGTTCCAATATTAAAGTCTTTAACATTTTTTACATTTCTTCAATTTTTAGATCATATGTCAATGCATTGGAAGAGGATAAGGCATCTTCATTTGTTTCTTTGTGTCTCTTTCAGATATATCTTTGAGTCTTTCAGCTACTAAGATGTTTGATTCTACTTCAAGAGTTTTTTCTGGCATATTTGACAGGGTCACAACCCTTCTTTCCCTCAACAGTAAAGAAAATCTAGCATCAAAATCATTAGAAAAGGTGATCTTAGCAGATGTTTATGTAGGTTTGATTTCTGCAGGTATATTGCTATACATTTTATTGAATCTTTTAGTAAAATATGACACCGATTCATAATTTTTTCTTTTTAGGGATCCAAACTCAATAATATAATACAAATATTTTTTTTTTATCTCCTCATTGTCTCATAAAATTATTATCTAATACATCAATGTATGTAATAGAATTTGTAGGAAGACCTTTGAACCATTTTCGTACTTCTCCATCTAGGATTTGTACAAACACTCTCATCCATACATCTGAATGCTCTATGTTGAAATTATTTGCAAAACTGTAAAAAAATGCTAAGTGTTCTTCAACAGTAACATCTTCCTCTCCATTGAATATGTGAACGTATTTCATTTAATCTCCAGTTGGAAAATATTTCAAATTCTAAGGTAAAAACTGGGGTGCATATCTAGCAACAATGATAACATCCATTCTATTTACATCCATGGTTGGGACATTTGGAATTTGAAATTTAGGGGGAGATGATGGGAGAGATGAAGAATATGAATATAGTTGAGGATGTTTTTTTTCAGACTTCGGAAATCCTTCTATGGAAATAATATTATTAAACATATGTATTTCAGGTTTAGCTTCTAAATATATTCTCAATTGAGGAAAAGGTGAGGCTCATATCTGTTCTATTTCCTCTTTTGTATAATTGGGAAAATTTCAGAGGGCTTCTGATGTGGAGAGAGAATATTGATCATCTTCTTCTTTAATAAGATAAGAAACATGATTCCATTCCGTGACTATTTGTTCACCCAACTGAATAGCTATCTATTCTTCCAAAGGAACAATCTTAGATAGAGCCTTTTATTCAAATATTTCTGGAGGAGCAATTTCTGATGAAACTTTTTCATCAACTACTTTTGAAGGAACAACAATGAGTTTTTCTTCAAGATCATGATTTGTTTCTTTAGAGGAAGGCTTTCCTTTAGATGATGAGGAATATCGTGGAGTAATCTCGGGTTTCCTCAATAGTCTCTCCGCATTTGATAGTGTTCTAACTATCTTGGGATCTGGATTTGTTTTGGTTGTTCTTTTTCTTGAAGATGAAGATGATGCTATAGCTTTGGTAGGCTCTGAATTTGGTCCTCTTACTTCTCTTTTAGGAGCCATAATTTCTATAATGGATTTGCCAGGTGAAAAGTGTGCAGTCAAAGTTTTGTTTCTAACTCTTTTTCACCATCAAGAGCTAGATCTGTTCAATGTGGTACACCTAGGGAATATACCTTGTTCCTTATTTCTTGGAAACAACACCAAAATATGTTATCCCCAAATTCGACACCAAAATGCTATGGTAAAAATCTAGGGAAACTCATTTATTGCAATGGTTGATTGGTTTGGATTGTGGATCAATTAGTTTAGATAAGTTGGATGTGTATGGGTCTGGTCATAATATTTCAATTAAGTTCCAATAATCAACAAGATTTCATTTAGTCCAGGGAATTCACACCAATAGATCGGATAAAAATAACATTTGGATGTAGATGAAAAAGAAAAGAAGACATAAACACAAGTTAACATTCTGTTTACTTATGTGCAGAAGGTTTCCAAGATTAAAATATCATTTCAAACTTGAAACAAAATATTCAAATGCAAATCATAGAAACAGGTAATTTAACACCAGATCAAGAGGAAATCAATGCTTTGCATAAATTTCAATTTCATTCAAATAAGATAAGAAAAATAAGACACATAGGAAGACAATCTGACCATTAGGGTGTTTGATTCCTTGAGTATAAAAGTTTATGTGCTTTAATCTCATTTACAAATGTACAAACCATTTCCCTTCTTTTCCACTCCAAAAGACTCAACCCATTACCCTCTCTATTGATTCCCCTTTTATAGATGGAGGGTATATATAATTTTAGATTCTAGATAGTAAAACATAGGTTTAGTTATGATTGCATATTGATATGCTCAACTATAAGATAACATTTATGATCCACTTACATCGAATCTAGGCAAATTACAAAAACCGAATTATAGGTTTAGATCCTCTATTTTAGTATCACATCTTTGACTCCTAAAGATATCCTTTAATCCCAACATAATAAGATCCAAATAACCAACTTGAAGCAAAATATGTGGAAGAAGCAATATCCTGGTCTTCAACTTTGATTTGGTATTTTTCAATTCATAGTATTGAACCTGTTTACAAAATAAGCTTTTGAATTTCATGTAATGCCTTAACAGTCTTAAAAAAGAGAGGTGTTGAAAAAATTGCTACCTTTTTGTAGCGCGAGTCAAAACTGGTAAAACCTGCATTTCAAAAAATATCTTGACTTTATTCATCCTTGGACAAGAATTTTATGTTTGGACTTTTCCTAAAGCCACTTGGTTTTGAGCACTCTAGTACTCCAATACAATTTCCTGTTATTCTTCTTTAACTTCTGGGAGAAGTTACAGAGATTATTGTGTTTTTCCACCATCTTGGTCATTCTCTTTTGAAGCTTGGAATTTTGTTTCTTGAGCTATTTGTTCTGTTCCTCAAGATGTTTTATGACTTTCCATTTCCTACCATATTTATTCCTTTCAGAGGTTTCCCTTGCATCAAATCTATTTTCCCATAGATCTTTTTCAGTGGATGGTATATTTAAATCAATGTAGGACTTTTTGCTGCTGAGCATCTTTTCAAGAATATCAACACTTGTCAATGGTACCACAATAGTGTTTTCTCCTATTGTGTTCTAAATACTAGGTTCTGGAAACTCAAGCATCAAAGAACTTAGACTATGTTCATGATCTTCTTTATCATCTTATTTAGGAATTTCAATCACGGAGACCACCTTTTGTTTCTTAACACTTATGGTCCTTTTCATGGGCATATCCTTTAGTGTTTTTATAGTCACTTTTTTTTACTGGTGACAACTGGAATATCTTCAGAGTATTCATCATCAATAATAATGGGTTTACCTTCTTTTAGAGAAGGATCAAACAAATATTTTGTGTTCAGCCTAAATTTTTTTGTGGGCCGAGTCTTGAGTCTTCTTGATGTCCCTATTGGATATTTCCCATTATCCTTCTATTGACCTCCTTTGTAATTTATCTTGTTTTGTTTTATGTCTGAATATTCCTCAACTTCCATGACTGTATTTTCCTCCACTGGATCAATTATATCTCTTTCAAGAGGTGATTTTGGATCTTCTACAACCTTTCTGGTTATTTTCCTGGTGTAGACCTATTTATATTCCAGAGGGATCTATTTTTCTACATTAGACACCGATCTGTGTTTTAGTGTCTTCCTCGTGAAAGATTAGTTTCTTTTTTCTTGACCTGGTTTCCATTGTAGTTGATGGAGCCTTCACTTGTGCCTTTTTAGGACTTTTTTACGAGATGTTGACCTCCTTTGAAACCCTAGTCTTTTTTATAGGATTTTTTTTATGATTTTTCTTTTCCTTTTCCTCAAACCCTAATGAAGACTTCGAATTTGATTTTGTCTTTTCCTCTTCCGGTATTCAACTTTGATTTGGTCTTTTGAAATTCATAGTATTGAATATGTTTACAAAATGAGCTGTAAAATTTCCTTAAATTCCTTAACAATATTAAAAAACAAAGGTGTTTCAAAAATCATTACCTTTTTGTAGCCCGAGTCAAAACTGGTAAAACCTGCATTTCAAGTTTTGAGATGATGCAGTTGATGCCTAATTAATTAGATGAAGTATGGATTCAAGATATGATGCATTTGATGCTATCAGATGATATTGATAGTGATGATGGTGCTCGTGATATAATCATGAGATAGCATGTATGGCTATGATGATGCTACCGGTTGAATGATATGTTTGTGCTCAATACCATTGCCTTCAATACCTCCCTTTTTAGGAGGGAGTGTTGATATTATGGTATCAACACTCCCTCCTAGTCGAGACTTTTCTCGAGTCAATAGCATAAATTATTTCACAGTCTCATAATGTTTGGTACTTTCCATCTCGATTTCTTACGTCACAGATAAAGGAATAATGTTGTTTGCTGCCTCACTGTCAATCAAATAGTTGGGAAGTACGATGTCATGATTATCTATGGTGATGTAAAATGGTGGTACCTTTTCTTTGGGATTATTTGAAGAATAACTTTGTTTCTTTTTTGAGTTTATAACCACAACTTCCATTCTTTTATCTGTCAGACAATTGGATTAGGTTGATGGATAGTTGGTATGTATTGTTGGTTGTTATTGATGTCAACCATTGGAGAGTGATATTTTAGATTGATTTAAACCCTTAGTGATTGATGTCAATCCTTGGAGAAAGTCCGGTAGCACAAAGGTTTGGGTAATGGACCCAAGTTTGTTTGATGTATAATGGTATGAGTTTTAATATATTTGAAGGTAAGACTATTCTATATGGGTATTACATGTCATTCCATTTCCGATGGTATGTGGAAAATCACATAACTCCTCACGGTTAGAGAGTTATGGCCATGTGAAGTTGGAGAACCCAGGTTTGGGTAATGGACCCAAGTTTGTTTGATGGATAACAGTATGAGTTTTGATATATTTTCAGGTAATATTATTCTATATGGATAGTACATGTCATGTCATTTCTAGTGGTATGTGGAACGTCATATAACTCCTCATGGTTAGAGAGTTAAGGCCATGTGAAGTTGGAGAACCCCCATTAGTCATCTAGAAGCCCCAAAAGGTCAAAGTAGTTTAAGAGATTTTTAGAAGGTAAATAATAAAGTGAAGTGATGAGTGTACTATAATTCAAAGTGAATACAAAATAAATTATTTAAATAATAAAGTTAATGGAGAAATTACTAAGTTGACAAGTGGTTAGAAGTG
>SNQJ01S0023395.1:111785-130283 GCA_010110895.2 Picea sitchensis
TTTTTTAAGGAATCTATAAACACATTTTCAGCCAAAGTCTCAAGTTCAAATGAATCCCAAAGGAAGGAAAAAAAACTTCCCTCGCCTTACCATATGAAGAAGATTAATGCATGTTGGCTAAGAAGAATCAAATATTTAAGAGAAATGATAAATGAAACTGATGTCTTAAGGAATAAAAAAAGTGTTTTATTTCTTAAACTTGTTAATATTACTAACGAATTAGATGGTCCCAATTTATTGATGGATACCATGATCCCAACCAAAGAATCTTTGACGGGACAACTTAATGCACTAAAAATTGCTTGTGCTAATGAATATATCGAAACTTTAGAATTTTATGAAGATGAAGTTGAAAAATGGTTAGTTTAGTATATCAATAGGAATGATTAAGTGGATGACATATTTCATCAATCAGAGCTAGATTTGAGGGAATTTGAGAATCAATTATCTAAAATTAAAACTAAACATGAAATTATCATTCCACCCTTGAGAGAGTACATTGAGGAAAGGTTGAAAAAGGCATTAATCAAAATTACCAAACCATAAAATTAAGAAAAAGTTACAGGAGTTATTCCACCTCAACCACAACATAACTATATAGGAGCCAACTGCAAGCAAGTAAATTTTACGAGATCTCTCCATCATAGTGAGTCAAACATTAACTTTAGGATTTCATTTTTCCCTATGTTCATTTATGCTACAATCATTTGTCATATTTCCTTTGTCTTGTTGATATTCTATGGTATTTAGGCTTGTTCTTAGTTTTCCTTCTTTTATCCTCCAGGTATTTTCACTTTATGGTCTGCAGGAGCCCTATCTTAGTCCTCTTTGAAGGTAAAATGCGTTTTATTTTCTTTAAATAGATTTACCTTTGTATTTAAAGACTCGTTATTATTTTTTAGACTCTAAGAGAGGTACTTGGGATATTACATTACTATATTTTCAAAGAATTTGATCATAAGCTTGAGTTCCCATTTTTGTTTATCTAGCATAATCTTTTTGACGCTTTATGAAATGATAATTTAAATTTCTCTTCTAATTGCAGTTTATTTTATGTTCTCTCTATTTCTGGATATTGTTCAATGTTCTGATGAATGTTGTGGGGGATATATCAATTCCTTATATTATTTGTGCATCTTATCTATTTATGTTGTAAATATTGTACATATGTGTTTCTTTTAAATCACCTAGTCCCCAATATCAGGTGTTGTTTTTCCTTGAATGTGAATGTAAATATTGAGTTTGGTCCTTCTCATACTTTATTTTATTTTATTTTATTTTATTTTATTTTCATGGAATTATAAGAACAAGAGGAGCACCACCTCTCTAAAAATGTAGGAGGATTCATATCCTCGTGAGGTTGATCTTTAACCATGAAACAATCTTTTAGATCAACATTTTTGGCGACCATACTGGGGAGAGAAAAAGGTTTCTTTTGCAGACCAAAATTTATGAATCAACCAAATTTGAAAATTGGTATTGGAAATCAACAAAGCATATTACACCAATTATATAATATGGAAATAACAACAACTAGTAATAGATAATAATTATAAAATTCTTGGGAAATTCTTTCTCGTGAAGAAGAAAGAGAGATTGCAAGCAGACAAAGATAGAGGGTTGGAAATTGAGAAAAATACTAAAAACTATAGAGGAACAATAACAAGAAGTATAAGAAAACAACTTTGAAATACTTAAGTTAGAAAAAGTTCTGAAATTGAGACAAGAGAAATTCAAATGATGGACGACAAAGAAGAAAGAAGAAATGCAATTCCCGAATATAGAAAAAAACAAAGAATCCCATGGAGAAAGGTAAGGAATATCCCACTTAACCTTTTTGGGGAACAATACCAGTTACCTACTCTTCCATAAGGACCCTTACCATTGTTTTCAGGAGATGGAATAATGAACCCAAAAAGACTGTAACACCCATCTAGAATGTTAGGAAATTAATCATTCATTTGAATACATGCACAATAACAACTTTTCTTTAACATAATTCATTTCATTTACACAATTCTTCTACATTTGCTCAATAATAAATCTAAACAACATGATGAAATAAGTAATAGGTTAAATCTAAGATTTGCAACTTAAAACAAAAGTATATACAAAATATCAACAACAAATACCACTGAAAAATACCTCTTTCTTAGTTTGTCGAAGCTCATCAAGTGTAATGTATTCCTAGGCTCTTACAAGTATTCTTTTCCCGCTTTCCAATAGTGAAACAACGGACTCGTCCCTGCCAACTAGGAGCCTAGCCATCTTCCTAGCTCCAAGACACCTTTCGGTTTCTTGGCCCTCTGTGCCTGTGACTCCAAGAATATCAAAGCACAAATGCTCAAACAAAACCATCCTAAGAAAAATATCTTTCAAAGATTTCACAACCTCTCCTCATGCTCAAACCTCTCCAAATCCCCCCTATTTATCAAGTTTCCATACACCCTTCCCCAAGTCTCCTCAACCACCCTCATTATTATCCATCAACCTCCCTTATCTAGATTTTTGGGATAAGATTAAAATAAAACTAAAATATAAATGACTTGAATTAAACAACAATAAATAAAATGAAAAGTCTTTCTTCTCATGCTAGCTAATAAATGTAATTTGACATTTTTCTCAAAAATGTACATAACACCCCATTATGCTCATTAAATTCATCATAGCAACTATCAATCAAAGTCAAAGAACATATTTAATGCTTCTAGATATTTTGTATGCAATATAATTTACATAATCAATAAACATTCAATTAAATAGTTAATAATATATTGTAATAATTAATACATTAATTAATTGTACTAGTGTACATGTGTTGGGTATGTGTGCATAGCTAGCGGACACATATCTCATGCATGTACTAGCGATAAATGACCATTGACTCTAGTGCATAGTTCCTATATGATCACACCAAGACATGTAGGACAACAGATCAAGTAATGCATCATTTACTAATCTTAATTAAAAAAATTACACCAATTAATCAATAACTCACTATCACACTTAAAATATCAATAGGAAATGAAAAGAGGGTTTTAAACATGATAGGAACCAAGTGAGTAAACAATAGTGGCATCTCTAATCCCCAATCAATATTCTCAACTAACATCGAAGCATCCTTCCTTCCTAACCTACTTCCATCTTCCATCCTATCCTTTCCTCTGTTGGACTAAGTTGGAGCGTCAAATATATTGACCTAACTCTAGATAAAGAGGGTTTTAAACATGGTAGTGTCCCGGCAAACAATAGTGGCATCTCTAATCTCCAATTAGTATTCTCAACTAACATCGAAGTATCCTTCCTTCCTAACCTACTTCTTCATCTTCTCCATCCTATCCTTTCCTCTATTACCCAAGATGGAGTATCAACTATATTGACCTAACTCTAGATAGAACCCGTAGCGTATAAGCCATATCGCCTTCACCAAGTTTCCTCGATGCGTGCATGTTCATACACCCAACAGATCATTCTATTGCCAGCTCGTAGGACAAGCCATTTGATTCCCCTTTATGGAATCTTCCGATGTTACCCGATCCATGTGTCCCCGCTTTTTCAAATCGTGAGTTCCCCGATGTAGTTTCTTGCCGGACTTCTGGATCCCCGACGCTACAGTCCATTATCTGATCTCCCCGGGACACCCTGGTTTCACGGATTCTCGAATGGCCTTTCGCTTTAGCCCTCCTCGCTATGCCCTTAGTCCACATGACCGTACCCTCATAAGACCGCGAACCTTATCTCTCTTTCGTGATTCTCCTTTATCCGGGAGGTCGTGACCTTTGACCTTTAGATTCCCGATATCCCGCCACACGAAATGTTTTCAAAATAACTGCTAATCCCGATTCCTTCCTTCTTTTCACGATTTTGAAGCGGCGCCAAAATGTATTGGACTGTCCACGGATCCCCTCGATATTTCGACCCTCGATTCTCCTCGGACAAGTGGACGCCGCCTAGGCTCACAACGGAAATTTTCTACCTTTTTGTATTCCTAGTGTCCGATCAAATGGATGATTTCACGCGGACGATCTCCTCCACAACCTACAACTCGGGATCAAATCTCGCTAATTCATGGTTTTCGGCATCGAGTGACCAAAATCATGTCCTCGAGATCTCCGATATCCCAAAATGAGACATCCCCGCATTCCACTCTCATCGACTTTTTGCCTTGCTATCGCACGTAAGGATAACCTCATGCAACTTTTCTTTCCAATCCACAATCAAGCCGCATTTCCATCCCCGAGTAATATTTGACACTCACCTTTCTTCTTGTGTGACTTCTCTCCCATGCTACCTTCTCGATGTGATGACCTTTCGACATCCAATCTGTCACCTGAACCGACGGTCGTATATTTCTCCTCTCGAGCCTATGCTTTTCCTTTTCGTGTGAATTTGGGATTTTCTGCTCTGTAAAGGCTCTACCTTTGTCCTGGTTTCCCTACTTTTAATTCCTTTTGCCTTTGAGTTCACCGCTGCTATTACAAAAGCTTAACTCCTCCCCGAAGCTTTTCTCCCCTAATCCTCAAAGGATTCTCGACGTCAAGGCCTCCCGCAGAAGTTCTCACATGCACACGAAGTGAGCATAACCCCGAAGCTTTCATGTACCTTCACCTCCAAGGAAACCCTGCTTCTTCCTTTCTCCCTCAGATGGAGAACTTGTTGCCCTCCCGGTTGTCCTCTACTCAAGAAACCTCCCACTGAGCCTATTAGGTGTTCAAAAACCCTGCTAAGATCCTTCTCCTTGGATTCTTCTCCTAATTTATAACTCAAAGAGTTCTCTTCCCCTGTGCCTTTTTGCACAATGCCTCAATGCCCACTTATGTAATGTCAAGAATCCTCATTGATTCTAACTTCTTAAGAACTCATAGTAGAATTCTTCCTTTGTGCACTCCTCAGACTGGCTCAATGCCCACTTAGCAAAGATTTTCTTCACGTAATTCTCAGATTTTCATCCAGAACCTGTGTTTTCCCCTACACGCCTTGCTTCCAAAGGTGTTCTCAAGAACCTTGAGGTCTCTCCTCGAGTTGTTGATTCCTAGCTTTGTTCTAAGACGCTTTTGTTCCAACCCACGTATCTTCGTATGCTTCAAGGCATCGTATTCGTAGGAGTAGCAGCTCGGCCCTCATCGCATGAAACCTCAAATACCTTCACATGAAATCAAACACACTCCTGCATTTGCACAACTACAGTATACATCCACAACATACATTCATATCATACAAAGAACACTCATGCATATTCATTTAACACATAGTCATGCAAAAAAAACTGTTATTTGTATTAAAAAATGGAAAACGTCAGATTAAGCAGTGTTCCCCAAGTGGAACTAATCTCAGAATAAGGTCTCACTCTTCTTCTCGGCCTCTACTCAGATTCTATCTCTACTCCTTTCCCTCTCTAGCTCCCTAGCTCTAATAACGAGATGCAATTCTACCTGAGGGCTCTTCGAGCTCTTCCTCCACCCATTCCACCTGGCCCAGAATTACATTAGGTCAGTTTGCCCAGTCCCCACAACCGGATCTAGGATTCACTTTACAACATTGAAAAGTCCTTTTATCTATAGCCCCCATTGTGAAATCACCTTCACCAACAACAAATTAACATTTAATTCATCACATTCAATTTCAAATCAAAATGAGGGAAATCTTTTTCCTCTTCACCACTTATTTTGTCACTCTACCGGGTTTGGTCGGGATGGAGAGATGCTCCCATCATACCCCGGAATCCAGTGGAATTCATGGAGTTCCCCGGCTCATTGTCTCATCTCTGATGGCGGAATCCTCCTGACCTGTCACCACCCCTCTCCGAGCTGCTCTCTCCCTCACCCATTCCTCTCTCTCTCATATACGATCACTGGCTGGCATTTCCTTTCTTTCTCTGTTCTCATCACAATAGACGATTGGCCAGTTTCTGATTTGCCGACATCACTTCTGCCTCCGTGCTTCTTCTAATGGAGCAATTGGAACTATGCGCCTTTGTTGCAGATATAGAGCAGATTATCGCGGATTCCCGGTGCGACGCTTCCAATCTTCACTTTGTTGATGGATGCTCAGCATTTTCACCTCTTCTTTACAATTTCTTTATGCTGGACCAGCTAAATTCATTGTTAAAACCGTTGCTTTTTCTCCTCCCCTTCTCAAGAACCCCATGTTGTGCTCTTTTCAATATTGAGCCACTCTGCATGCTCACTCATCCCCTCTGCCTACCATCTGGCATACAACTTCCCGCCTTCCTGGTTAGAAAGGATTGAGGACACTCCTCCATGTTTCATTATCCGCCCATAATTTTCTCACAGATGAACTTAGTCGCCCTTCCTGCTGTTGTCAGATCCTGAATACTTCTCGGCCTCTCCCCTGGGTGTAATATTCCCACTCCCAATCATTATAGCTCCTCTGTGACAGCCCTCCCTTGATGTAGGAAGTTTTTAACTTTTTATCATCTTCATTCACATGGTTTGAAAACTCACATTAATATTCATCCTCCTCCAAAGGCCTTTTCCCAATGATTCGGGACTCACTGGTCACAGTTCTAGAGACCTCTATAGTTCCCATCTGCTTTCATCCTTCCCTCAACGGGATGCTTTCTACCAATTTTCCACAAGATCCAGAACGATCTCTATATCATCGCTTTAGCCGAGCGCAATGTGGAATTTCTTGTCAGCCTCACAGGAGATCTTTAGCCGACCCCAACTTCGGCTCACCCGGAAGAGGCCTCCCCGTGTCCCCGCCGAAGTTCAACATGTGCCCCCAACCATCCCTCAAAGGAACCTATGTTGTCTTCAGCCACCAACCTCCCTTTGATTCCGGGTACCTGTCTTCTTCACTTCTTCATGGGGCCATTCGTATAACCCATCTCGGTTGCGCTCCCCATCCACAAATGCAAGTTTTCCATTTCGTTCCACGTCGTAAAAAGTTCTTTTCCCTTCGCTATGCTCATCGCCTTCCAGATTTTTCTTCTTCGTACCATGGCTCTGCAGTGCAAGATCGCTTTCCGGAAAATAAGTACCACCAGATCCCGAGTAGCTCAACTTCTCCCATGGCCCCCTCACCTCTTTACTGTTGCCTACCGCAAAACCACATCACAGTTCCATCACCGTTCTCTTTTTTCTCCTCCGCTTGAAATATGCCATAGTTCTGCGTCCGATACCACTCTGGATCGCCAGCGGTTCGCCATACACACCCCCACTTATGTAGACCCGCTTGCCAGCCTCCTGAGCCAAAGCGCTCATTTGATTCCCTTCGAATCTTTTGATGCTACCCGGTCCATGCAAAACCCCTTTCTCTCCCCACGACCTTCCGTGATTCAACAGAGTTCCCATGTATCTTTCGGCCGGACCCCTCCTCGGCGTCGCCGACTCATCAGGAGCAGTTCCGCATCTCCGACCATTTACCGAGCCCCGAATGGCTTTTCTCGGGCCAGTTCTCCCTGGCGTCTTGGTAGTCCACGCGGACTGGGCCCCTATAAGACTGCAGTTTCACCTCTTCGTGGATTTTCTATCCAGGGTCGCACTTTGACCTTTCGATTCCCCATATCCCGACACATGAAATGCCGAAATAAATGCTATCCTGACCTTCCCTTATTTTCGCGATTTTGGGCTTTTAAGTGTCGAAATGCATGGACTTCTTGTCCGGATCCCCCGGCTACTTCAACTCATTCTCTCGGGATGTGACATCAACAGGCCCACAATGGAAACCTCTTTGCCCTTTTCACATTTTTTAGTGTTCGATTCTCCTCAAATAGATGATCACGTGGACACACGGCCCTCCCACAACCAAACGACTCGTATCACCCCACCACTAAGTTACCGCCGAGCATCTGTAACTCATGTCCTCGACATCTCCGATATTCCGAGAGCCGATATCCTGCACTCGCCACAGGACTTTGCCTCGCTATTCATGAAGGCTTAACCTCAGTGCAACTTCCTGCAAATCCAACAGTTGTCAATCCATCCCGGAAAGCAAGATCCTCGACTTCACGACTTCTTCTGCACTATCTCCCATGCTGCCTTTCCTCGATGTGATGACCTTTCGACGCATCCATAACGGCTTCGCTGGAACCGATGGTCGAGTATTCTCCTCCCGAGATTTTACGCGCTTCCTTTCACTTGGGGATTTCCAAGCTCCAAAAGGCCTCACCTTTGCCCGTTTCCCACGGGACTCTTCGGTTTTGAGTTCGCCAAGACATAAAAGCCGCCAACTCCTCCTCGAAGCTTTCTCCCAATCCTCAAAGGATTCTAACGTTTGCACTCGCGAGTCTTCACATGCACACGCAGTGCTATCAACCCCGAAGCCAGGAAGCTTCAACCTCCAAAGTGAAACTCGTTCTTCCTTTCTCCTCGGGAGTGGAGAATTTGACGCCTCCGGCCGCCCTTCTACTTCCGGGCAACCTCCTCGGGCCATCGTGGTTCAACAGCCCCGCAAAGATCCCTCTGACCTTCCCCGGCTCTCACAATGCCTCAATGCCCACCCGGCACGTCAAGAATCCTGATTTTGACTTCTAAGAACTCACATCGGGGAGTTCTTCCTCGTGCACCTCAATCGCTCAATGCCCAGTCCCATTGCAGCTTCACAAATTCCTCGTGAGTGCTTCCTCGCCTGTTTTCCCTACACAGCCTTTCTCCAAGGTGTTCAACAACCTGAGGTCTTCCCCTGAGTTCTCCCAGCTGTACTGCAAAGACGCTTTATGGTTTGAACCCTTGTAATCTCGGAAGTGCTTCAAGGTAATCGTATTCGCAGACCGCATCAGCCATGCCTCCTCGCATGAAACCTCAAAGACCTTCTTTCACCAAATCAACATACCTCGTGAAATGAAAACCTACAAATATACATCTATAGTATTACATTCATATCATGAAGAAACTCACGTATATTCATATTTAACACATAGTCCTGTAGGAAAACTGTTATCTCAGATAAATGGCAAATCAGATGCATACAGGCCTCCCAGCACCGACCAGCAATGTTGTCTCGATCCCTTTCTCTTCCTTCCTCACTCAAGCAGATTCCATCTCTACTCCTTCTCCTCTCTAGCTCCCTAGCTCTCTAAAATGAGATGCTAAATCTCTTTTTACCCAGGTTCTTCAGTTCTTCCCTCCAACCTGCCTACCCTATTCAATTACATTGAAAGGGTTGTCTAGTCCACAAATCAAATCTAGATCTCCTCCTCAGCCTTACAAACATTAAAGCCCTTCTTATCTACAGCCTGCACAAAAGCACGACTTCTACGTACCACAATAGCTTAAACAATTAATTACATTCACTCCAACCAAAATGAGGGCAATGCCTCTCATCACGCCGATTTGAGCTCACACGGGTTGGTCGGTCGGTCGACGTGGGAGAGAGATGCTCCTCGCATCACTTCCAACGTGCAACTAGCCTTCAAAGCAGGAGCCTATTCACAAATCCCTTCTACTCTACTTTGCTTTTGGTGGACAAACGGAAACTCCCTACAGAACCGAAACCCCACACGAGCCTCAAAACCGGCCGTCTCCGAGTCATACACAAATAACCACTTTGGAAAGTTGTGTGTCTTGTTAAAACCACACTTACCACAAGTCATAGTAATATTTTGAATCATCAATTAAATAATAATTATAACTTTATAGGATACGCTTATCTTCTTGATGTCCATGACATCCATGCTACCTCATCAATGTATTCATTTGGCTATCACATAGTTCATCAACCTACAGGTTGATTTCTGGCACCAATAACTCATAAGTATCCATGTATACATCATAATTTTATAAGAATCCATATCCTGTATTGGATTTTTCAATTCAAGAAAATGTATGTTTATTTTATCATGTCTTACATCCTAAGTGCATTCTCAACATAATTTTGAATCATTATCCATGTACCTAAATTCCACATCTTAATTTGCATGTTTAAGTGAATCAAAGAGTTATCATCATCATGAGCATATACTATAAAAATAATATGTAACATTACAAATAGGTCCAGATGTATACTTGTCACATGTCTATATCAATATTGTTGAGTCCAAATAGTTGTTAAGAAATAAATTACTAAGATGAATACAATCAAAGTTCTAACTACCTAAATCCAAAATATGGGGCTGCTATATACAATCTTTCTTCAAGAAACTTTGTCCCTAAGTTATAGTCAAGATGCAAGGTAATCATGATGCATGGTCCTTATATTTCCATATGGTTTACAGTTGTTAATATATATATAGCATATATATATATATATATATATATATATATATAACATGGTAATACTTTCAGATTTCAATTATCATAAACTTATTACAATAATATATATATATATATATATATATATATATATATATATATATATATATATATATAATAAAATACTATAACTTTATTCATACTAATATTATTAACACACAGTGAGTATAGTAGTAGCCCAGGTACTTTATCTATCACTTATGGTAATATTACACTATGGTTCCAATACTGAGGACATATATTATAAAAGAGAGAGTCATCAGAATTAAAATTTCTATTCTTCATTAATCAGTTGTTAACATCTCATTAGAGTTATGTAAAATGATATCAATATTCAACCCAACTATAATATAATAGGTTGTATATTGATATCATTTTACATAAGCTCAATCATTATTGGGATGTTTAACTTAACTTTTGATTTAAATGAAGGAATACAAAAATTTTAAATTTACGATGATATATAACTTTTTATAGTGTATGATCGCCAATTAAAATTTTATCATAGTGTTGGAACCATAGTTAGTATTATTTTACCATAAGTATGATAAGAAATAAAATTTATACTAGACTACTACTTGTGACGGTCTTCTCCTTATTGTTAATGTAGTTAGAGGGCGTATTGTGATAAGTTTATGATAGTGAAATCAAAGTAGTTACCATGTTATAATTTTATTTTTATTTTTTTAACAACAAACCATATGGAAATATAAGGACCATGCATCATGATTACCTTGCATCTTGACTATAACTTCAGGATGAAGTTTCTTGAAGAGTGGGTGTATGTAACGCCCCATATTTTGGATTTAGGTAGTTAGAACTTTGATTTTTCTCATCTTAGTAATTCATTTCTTAACAACTATTTGGACTCAACAATATTGATATAAACATATGACAAGTGTACCTCTGGACCTATTTATATGTTGCATATTATTATTATTATTATTATTTTTTAAATAAAATAATAATAAAATTTGTATTACATCATATCTATAATATCAATCATTCTATTATAGAAAATAATACTTATGAGTATGTTCTTTTATTTATTTGGTAACATGGATATATTAGCCTCCCACTTGTTCGCTAAGTGGATGATAGACTGTAAGTCACATGTCTTATGGAGTATCTATATATGTTAAAAATTTTCTTTTTCTTTATATATTCTTCTTCATAATTATATAGATTCTAAATTTCAAATTAGACTTTTAATTAATCTTCAAATTAAAACGTTTGATATATTTTATTAATATTAATATTATTTTGATTCAATTCTTTGTAAATCAATATTTTTTTAAGTAATGTTTTTATTTTCTTTTATGAATATTAAAATCACACTTTTTTTATAATATAAGTTATTTAACATTTTATCAGAAATTATTAAGTATCTTATTTTCAAGATATTTCATTTATAATTTTCAAATTTGAAATTAATTAGAATAATAATAATAATAATATTTTTATATCATTACTATTATTTGTTTTTCTCCATAATCAATAATAATGTATTCACTTTTTTAATTATTACACACAATATCACTCCAATCCAAAAAATAATTTAGTGTATATATATTAAAAATTTCCATCATTATAACTAATAATGATAATATACTTTCCATCAAAATTTAAACTAAAGACTCAAACTTGAAATGTGTTATATCCATTATATAAATTAAAGATTGCCATCATTACAACTAATAAGGATAATCTACTTTCCATCAAAACTCTTTAATCTACTTTTCATCAAAACTTTTAAGTAAAGACGCAGAGGTAATTTGTTATTTCTTTGCTCAATCCATAATATAAATTAAATACTTGTTATTTAATCTCAACAAGCTTACGACTCCCTAGTATTTAATCTCCCCAATAAAGAATGGGCAATATCAGGTAATATCTTTACGGCTTTGCAATAAAGCATGGGTAACATCCGTAACATATTTGACATGAATTATTATTATTATTATTTATTACATATATTTATTTATATTTCTATTAACAACTCTGACTTTCGTTGCTTCATCTAGTCGCAGTTATATTTCTATTAACAACTCTGACTTTCGTTGCTTCATCTAGCCGCAGTTGTAGCAACGGGAAATGGAATAAAGAAGTCTCCCCAATGCTAGCAGAAGTTTAACGTGTACAACATCTAGTAAAGAATCAACAAACTTGCAGTTCAATGCCCCGACATAATCATCAAGCCCGAATGGTCTCAAAACAACAGTGTACTAAAAGACCAGAATTTTTTTTTATAAACATATAACAATTTCGACATTGATTCTTGTGGCACACATACTTTCCAGGAAAATGGATTTAAATATATCAGAATCATTGTAATGCTCAATCATTCATCATATTCAATAAACTAAATAAACTAATAAAACTTGTTAGTCTATTTGACTAACTAATATGAATTCATAAACAAGAATTTAAGTCCCAATCCATCCTCTATTAAGCAAAGAGATGTGGAGATCCTTTATCATAATAAGAGTTATAAGGAAAGTGATTAACATGAAAAAATTTAGAGTTGTGTGATTGGATATCATATGCTTCTCTCTAGCTCAAATGAAACGATATGTCCATAGACAAAATAATGAAACTAATAGGCCCGCAGACAGGGAAACATGGATTATGAATCAACCTAACAGGAAACATCACAATAGAACGAAAGGGGCTATATCAACGACTACGACTAGTTATATTCAAAATATATCTTATAACAAGAAATTAAGAAAGTCTCTTCAACACTATCAGAGATCAATATATCCAAACATAATAGAATCTGTTGAGAGATGCCACATATACAGTTCTATGATGAACATGTTGTCCAGGAGGACTACAACTAAAATCAAGTTTTCAGGATGTTAGTAAAGGGATGGAAGATGATGAAGGTGTCGTCTAGGACACTCTAGCATTGATTCACGAAGAACATGGCCAAATTCATGTACTACGAGGGTGTGAGAATGAAAGATGTCATTTATACGATGGAGAGGAGGCCCTTCTATTTCTACAACAAAGCTCAAATCACCAGAAATTACTAGGCTCATGAAAACACCTTGCAGGGTTTGGATTCTATTATCGGCTATGCCATAAAAGAGAACAATAATCTCAATATTTTATCGCATTTGAGGAGCCTTGGCTCTATAGCAGTCCTCGTCACTGGAAACGAGTTAAGCTTGTCTTTTAAAGCGGGCTTCGATCCTAGCAGGTGTATATTTAATGGAAATGTGAAACCTTTGGATGATCTTGTTTTGGATGCAAAGGAAGGAGTTTTGGTGAACCTAAATAGTGAATTTGATAGCTTGTCATTTCAACAATTAATAGGGTGTTCATGACACAGTCATGCCACTTGCAACCATAACTTTGGTACACCTATCTCTAAATTTTCCACTTATTACACACCAAGATGTTGAGTTCGATCATAGACCACACATCAACACGTGTTTGACACAACTCCTTTGGTATTTTGATAATATCCTCACGCAACAGATTTATCTCCATTAATTTCTTTGAACACGTCCTTAGACAAGTACACACATATTTAACCTTCAATTTAGTACACACCAACCTGTCAAGTTTTTGTCATAAACATCAATTTATTACACACCAACACACACCTCAAGACGTCTCTCCACACAAATATTTAATTTCTATTTATATTAATATTGTCACACACCTCAACACGTCTCTCCACAGAAATATTTAATTTCTATTGATATTAATATTGCCGTCCTCCTTGAGTTTCTATATCATTGGAATTTGATGATAGTAAGAAATTGCCATCAATTTTAATCTTTTATGGCCATAATAAAGATTTATCTCTTTCTTCATCCCCACGATGATGATTTTGAAGTTTTCGGCTATCAATATGGTTCTAGATGTTAATGGTTTCGCTTTCCCTGTTTGTATTTTTTTTTTTTTTTTGAGGGTGTATCTACTTATGTTATGTATTGACCGGTGAAGTCAAGAGAGAAGAGTAGAATATGGGTTAAGTGCTAAAATGCCTGCAATCTTTGGGGTTGGGGATGAGCTGGTATTTTTTTTTAGTATCCGAGCTGTTTTTATTTTTAGTTTATTTATTTACCATCAATATATATGGCTCATGTCCCTTTTCTATGTGTTAGAGAACACTTCAAGTAATCTACATAAATATGTCCATCGATAGTAATATTGGTTATGGAGCTAAAGAAGATAGCTCAAATATCAAGAAGATATATGAGGGAATCTAACCTTTCAAAAGCATCCCGTGGATTCAATATTACATAATGGTATTGGCTCTAAGTCTACCATATTTATGTTGGGATACTGTGCTTGACCCTACTATTTATCTCACAAGTCCAATCAATTTTCAATTGTGTTGATAGTTCTTCCAATAATAAGTACCCTGATGTCTTATTGGGTTCGACAAACAGAAAGTATGTGGATAGGATTGTATGCTAAGTCCAATCGAGAATATGATAGAGGTTATTTAATTCATCCTATATACCTATGCATTGACTAAAGAGTCCATAATGGAGGCTTTGGAAGTTTTGCATTAATGTCCACCGCCTCCTTTGAATTTATGGATTTCTGATCATACCCAATAAACGTCGTACACTTGATAAGAGCGGTGTCGATAGAGGCTGAGATACACACGCCGTGTAAGTACGAGCCTTACTTTGTTGTTAAGGCTAAGACTGCTAACTTCCTGGATGTTGACAAAAGAGAACCTACGTGCCTATTACCATCAGCGTCTTCCACTCCCCTTGATTCCACCGCACAACTTGAGATGGATTCGAAATACAATTCTCAAAAACTGTCTTCCTTTAATTTGGTGGAACCTTTTTCTTGTGTTTTCTAATTGGATCCACTCACGATTCACACGGGGCTTACTTATTTACTGGGTTTAATTACCTACATATCCAAACCCTTTACAGAATTTAAAAGGAGTTTAATTACGTACTTATTTCTTTGGTTTAAGAGGAGTTCAAATTTAAAGGTTTTTTGGTCGAACCCGAACAAACTACGGGGCTAGTGAGTTCCGTACTATTCACGAAGAAAATGAGGAGTGGATAGGTATAGTGCTTGGCATTTGCACTGGGCTTTGTGTGTCGACTTGTGACTTAGGATGTCTCTTAGGATGTAATGTAGGATGTCTCTTAGGCTTGATGCTTGCGCTGAGCTTGCGTTGGTTAGTCTGTTGACTTGTGACTTGGGCCTGTGGGCTGACTCGTATGCCTCATTTCGCTTTCCAATAAAAATCAGATGCAATATCAGCCCAAAAACCAGCTGGATCCTGGATATATCTTTCTTACATATCAAGATATTGTTGGAGAGAGGAAACCATGGCCTGTTAGTTGAATTGATCACTGGGCTTAACAAGAAGATCGTTCTCCTCAAAGGCGAAGGCCTCTCACAGAATTACAGCATTCGACGCATGGTGCACATATTTTGACCTGTCGAGCTACTTCCTCGGCGCGCGGTGTATTGGTTCTTGCCTTCGATGCTTTGCAAACGGTGCCATTTCAAAGCATGTCCACGGATTCAGAGATCGTAGGGAATTTCTCAACCTGCATGGAGGATAAGCCATGAAACGAGGAGAAGACCTTAGAGCTTCGACGTTCAGGTCAGAGGAATTTCTAATGCTGCTAGCGGATATCACAGAGTTTTGGAAGAAAACAAGATCCTTTATAATAACCTTCAAGACCTCAAAGGAAGCATAAAGGTATACTGCAGAATCAAACCCCATTTTGGAGGTCAATCTGATGCCCACAGTGCAGTGGAATTTATTGGGGAAGATGGATCCCTACTTGTTAATACATAAAAAAAAATGGGCAAAGATGTACAGAGGATATTCAATTTTAATAAGGTTTTTTTTTTTTCTGGCCATCTTCTTCACAAGAGGAGATTTACATAGATACACAGCTGTTGATCCGATCTGTAATGGATGGTTACAATGTCTGCATTTTTGCATATGGTCAAACAGGATCTGGAAAGACCCACACCATGAGTGGTCCAACAGGTGCTTCTGAATAGGATATGGGAGTCAACTATCAAGCACTCAGTGACCTGTTCGAGTTATCTCAAAAGATGAAATATTTAATGGTGTATGATGTGTTTGTTCAAATGATAGAGATATACAACGAACATGTGAGGGATCTTCTCGGAACATACGCCACAAGCAATAAATTAGATATTCGAAATAATGGTCATAATAATGGATTTAATGTACCGGATGCCACACTTATGCTCGTTAAAGCAACTTCCGATGTTTTGGATTTGATAAATTTTTTCCAAAAGAATCACGCTGTTAGCTATGCTACACTAAATGACCGCAACAGCCGTTCTCACAGTGTGTTGACTGTGCATGTGCAAGGTACAGATCGTGTTTCTGGGTGTAACCTTCATAGCTTCCTTAATTTGGTAGATCTTGTTGGAAGTGAGAGGGTGGATAAATCTGAAGTAACTGGAGATCGTTTGAAGGAGGCACAATACATCAACAAGTCCCTTTCATCTCTAGAAGATGTTATTGTAGCATTGGCACACAGGAGTTCGCATGTGCCATATCGAAATAGCAAATTGATTCAATTGCTTGAAGGAAGAGAATGATATTGGCAACGGGGAATATGGAAAGTTACACAAAGGAGAGCTAGGCGATGAGTAAATTATTGCAGTGAAGTAGCTCTTGGAGCTCAGCTGCAACAAAGAGGCACTCATATCATGAATTCGAAATGGAGGTTGAAACTTTAGGCTCTAACAGAGAAAAAAAAATATAGTGAACAGACCGCTGCACTTCTACCAAAGATTCACATCACCATTTATACTTTTACCCTCTGCCTAGGGATGGGGAACAACTCTTTGAGAGTTCACCTCAGACCTTTAGAGTTTTCTGGATGGAGCAAACTCTAGATGGGTTCGATTGGAAGGAAAACACTCGACACCTTTGAATTTCTCCATATTAATTCTAGATTATTTAGTCTCGGCCTCGGTTCATTTAGAATTAGGTTAGGATAATTTAGGATCAAGGTTATTCAAAATTGTGCAAAATGTTTAAAAACATAGTTTTGCTATGTACAAGACTAGATGAACGAATGGTAAGAAAAATTTTCACAGCCAAATAGAAGAATATGAAATCAAAACGCTGTGTTATTGATGCTCCACATTAATATTCTATGTTCTCTCTCTCTTTTTTTTTTTTTTTTTTTTTTTTNTCTTTTTTTTTTTTTTTTTTTCTTATATGTCCGTTTTGGATGTGAAAAATAAAGATTTCACGCAGACCTCTACTTGTTTTGTTTATAAATACAGGGGTTTAAGACAAGGCTTGGCCATTGTTTTGTACATGGTTACAACCTTTCCATGGCTCCCATTTCCTCCCTATTGACGACCACTAATGGCCTTTAAACAACTCGGAATTTGGCCTCCATTAAAGTGCCCTTATGCTTATTAATAACCCACCTTTAAGGGATTCAGAGGACCACTCTAAGGGTTCTGAAAACCACCTCTAGAGACTTTACAAAATGGCATGGTTCATATATGTTTTAATATTGGTATATGTTTTAATGTGATCACTTACTATTTATTTTGAATAGTTCATGTAAACATGGTGGCCCCCTTTTGTTTTCCATAGCATTCGAGCCTAAGCTCTGATATCAAATGTAACACCCATCTAGGATGTTAGGAAATTAATCATTCATTTGAATACATGCACAATAACAACTTTTCTTTAACATAATTCATTTCATTTACACAATTCTTCTACATTTTTTCGATGATAAATATAAACAGCATGATGAAATAAGTAATAGGTTAACTCTAAGATTTGCAACTTAAAACAAAAGTATATACAAAATATCAACAACAAATAACACTGAAAAATACCTCTTCCTTAGTTTGTCAAAACTCATCAAGTGTAATGTAGTCCTAGGCGCTTACAAGCATTATTTTCCCACTTTCCCACAGTGAAACAATGGAATCCTCCCTGCCAACTAGGAGCCTAGCCGGCTTCCTAGCTCCAAGAAACCTTTCAGTTTATTGGCCCTCCATGCCCGTGACTCCAAGAACAACAAAGCACAAATTCTCAAACAAAACCATCCTAAGAAAAATATCTTCCAAAGATTTCACAACCTCTCATCATGCTCAAACCTCTCCAAATCCCCCCTTCTGATGCAGGAGCATCTCAAGCGAGCCAACGCGGAGATAAAAGACAGATGGAAAAGCGCCCATCGCAAATTTTGAAAATGTCTTGAAACACTAATGAAGTCATCAAGTGGAGGCACACTTGTAAAATGTAAACGGACCTTGAGCGATC
>SNQJ01S0023395.1:132745-148159 GCA_010110895.2 Picea sitchensis
CATCATATCCTTTCCTCTGTTGGACTAAGCTGGAGCGTCAACTATATTGACCTAACTCCAGATAGAATCCCTAAGCAGAAGTGTCATATATCTCGACCAAGCTTCCCCAACAAGCAACTAGCATTCACCATCACACGTCTAGGGGAGCGTGACTTCACACAGCCCTCCCACGACTCTAGGTTTCGAAGGATAAATGGTGGGAAATACCTCCACCCCTCCTTATAGAACTAGGGTCAACACCCTACATCGAGCCATACTATGAAACTATTGTTCTTAGAGTCACGTCATCAAACAACCACTCTGGGAAAGTCGTGTGTCCTGTCAAAACCACACTTACCACAAGTCATAGCAATATTTTGAATCATAAATTAAATAATAATTATAACTTTATAGAATACACTATCTTCTTTATGTCTACGATATCCATGCTACCTCATCACTGTAGTCATTTGGCTATCACATAGCTCATCAACCTGTAGGTTAGTTCACCAATAACTCATATCCATATATATACATCATAATTTTATATAAGAATCCATATCTGTATTGACGTTCAATTAAGAAATGTATGTTTATTTTTATCATGTCTTACATCTGTTATGGATTCTCAACATAACTTTGAATCATTATCCATGTACCTAAATTCCACATCTTAATTTGCATGTTTAAGTGAATCAAAGAGTTATCATCATCATGAGCATATAACAATTAAAATAATATTATGCAACACATAAATAGGTCCAGAGGTACACTTGTCACATGTCTATATCAATATTGTTGAGTCCAAATAGTTGTTAAGAAATGAATTACTAAGATGAGAAAAATCAAAGTTCTAACTACCTAAATCCAAAATATGGGACGTTACACGTTGATCTTGTTGAAGCCTTTATATGGGGTGGGACCATCCAGTCAATGGGAGATTAGATCTCGATCGTTTGATCTGCTAGTGGATCTAATAGAAGGGTTTTGAAGAAGTTTTTCTTTGGGAGAAGTGGAAGATTGAAAAGTGAGAATAGTCGAAGGCCGAATTCCGGAGGACTTGGTCCCAACATCAAGCTCATGATAAGGAAAAGCGGACAATTAGAGGCGCAGAGGGCCTAGAAGTAACCAATCCCTCAAACATTTTGCTCGAACGAGCTCCTCTGTAGAAGAATATAGAGGAAGGTGCTAAAGAGTGATTAAGCATGTGGTTTCCAGTCATGGTCACATGGAAAGTCATTTGAAGGAAGCACATGTTCATAATTATAATTTTTTACTAGTTAAAGGAGTTGTGGAATATTTGGACAAGATCCTATTGCAAAACAAATGAAAAGGGGTTGAAAGTGATTTTTTTTCAGGAAGCCATAACTTTCATCTCAGATATCGAATTGGGGCAAGATTATAGTCATTGGAAAGATGATTCAGAGGAGAATACAATGGAATGGTTATACTATGGAGAATGATAATATATTTCTTCATGAATTGAGAAGAAAACAAACCTATAACATTGTTTGGCAATTTTTTTTTATATAATATGCATAATTCTAACAAAATGGTCACATTTTGCAAAATTAAGCAGGGGGGTGTAAACATATCAATTCAATATAAGAATTCATAATCAAGAAATGAAAGAGGGAGAGGGAGATTAAAACCATGATAAAGAGGCCAAGGGTCAAAATATCATTGTTGGTAATGCAAAGACATAATCCAACGGACACAAGGGCAAAGGGGAGAAAGAAACATTGATAGAGACTGTAAGAAGCCTAAAAATAGAAGTGGAGAGTTACAAAGAAGAAAATGAGGTATTGATGAGAGAAAAAAATAAAATAAATTCTCAAGTGATGCAAATCTTAAATCAATTCCAGAGGAAAAAAAAGAATGGATCAAACTCAAAACACGAGGAAGAGAGTAGATTCCATGAAAGAAGAGATGATCGCAGAAGAACTGGTTATTCAAGAAGTGCTAGTAGAACTCATAGAAATCACTCACCTCCCTACTCAACAAGGAAATTTTATGCATTTGAAGATTCCATTAGTCTAGAGGTGTCACCTTTTAGGCACTAAAGAAGAAGACATGAATTGGACAATTTGAAAGGAGAGCTGAGGAAGCTTAAGCCACCATCCTTTGATGGTGAAAGAGAAAGGGAATATCATGTTGAAGCATGGTTGCTTGGACTAAGGAGGTATTTTCAATTGCATAAGTACTCATCAAACCTAGAATCTAGAATTGCCACATACCATTTACATGGGAAAGCTATTATGTGGTGGGATAAGCTGAAGCAAGTTGAGAACATTAATGAGAGTAGGATCACTTGGAAGTAGTTCAAGAAATAATTTCAGAAGGAGTACCTTTCAGAGCACTTCTATGAAAATAAAATGCAAGATTTCTTTGAACTCGGGCTAGGAAGAATGACCATGGAAGAGTATGAAAATAAGTTCTTGGGGATGCTAAAGTATGTGGGGTTTATAAAGGATGAGAAGGTGAAAATACAAAGGTTCTTGAGTGAACTTCCACCCTTTTATAAAGAGAAGATTCAGTATGATGAACCTAGGACTTTGACGAAGACCATTAGGAAGGCTAAGTACCTGTATGAGAAAGGAAAGGGCATAGAGTCTTTGTAGAAATGTTGGAAGGATAAGAAGAAGGAGAAGTCCTACTAGAGAAAAAAAAGATTCAAACCTCCTTTCAAAAGAAATAACCCAAATAAAAACCATCCTGAGCAATATGCTAAGGATGAATCCAAGAGAGAAGAATACTTGGGAAAAAGGGGAATACCACCAATCCAATGTTGGGGATGCAAATAAGATCACATATACACGGATTTCCCTCACAGAAAGGAAATATTGTTGGATTACTAAGAGGGGGGGTGAATTAATAATAGAGAAATAATCCTTTTTAACCACAAAATGCAAGTGTTATATCAATGTAGCATTATCATCCAATAGTTGCAGGGTAAATAAACAATGAACAAATGAGCAATCATACAAATAAACAGTACACCAGTGTTTTTACGTGGAAACCCAAAGTGGGATAAAACCACATAATGCTTTTTCTTATATGTCTTTAAGAATTACATTCACGAAGCACCAACTTCCTTTGTTTTCCAGCTGCAATTGGAAGGAGGCTTCAACCCCCTAGTTTCTCAGGATACAACCTGAGGGAAGCTCCAACTCCCCAATTCTCTCGCTACAATCAGAAGGAGGCTACAACCCCCTATGTTCTCCGGCTACTACCGGAAGGTGGCTACAACCGCTTGTCCTTGCCCCATCCAACTTCCCTGACGTATAAGTAGAATGATGGAACCACTTTCACACTATCATTGTGAGATATACTGTTTAAACCTATAGAAATCAACTTGTAATCAACCTATACCATAAAAAAGTGCATCAACCATGCACCAACCTGTACCAATCAACCTGTAATCATGATGTACCATAAACAAGTGCATCAACCATGCACCAACCTATACCTCAACCTGTACCATCAACGAGTGTATCAACCATGCACCAAATATGTATGAATCATGCATCAAATACACATAAACTATGACTCATCAAGATGTACCAACATCATCAACTACACACCTCATGTATGTGCCAACTCATCAACTAATTGTCTCAACCATGTACCCAACATGTACCTCAACCATATACCAATATAACCATAAAAAATTCTCTATCAATATATCACACTATCCATAACCAAATACCATAAACCATTACGTCAAACCATGTGTCACAACCTCACTATTATACAACCTCTATCTGTAATATACCTCAACCAAAATCCCTCATCAATTTCATCATCCAAATCTGATTTGTAACTCTGTAATATACCTGGTGTATATGATCACATACCTGAAAACCTTCCTTAACTTTAACAACAAGAGACTATCATTTTCATCAAACTTTACTTTAGTCTCACATGACTAATTTTGGATTAGTCAACAACCCTAACTTGAAATAATAATAGCTATGTACCTGCAATGATTAAGCATCTGAAAATGGTACACAATGTTCCTTAGTGTCGTTTATGCAATTCCTCCAGATTTCACTACTTGGAACCTCTCGAAAAAGGAGTTATAGAAAAAATGGCATACCTTTTTGAATTATGGCTTATTCTTGAGAGCGAACTTGTAGAGCGTGCCCCGCACATAATATTTGTTGTATGGATCTGAAAATTATACACAGAATACTAAAGATGGTACTCTAACCAACGCATTTTTTATTACTTAATTTGGATATGTTATGAAGAAGTTATGGAATTTTTACTCGAAACACCTGTTTTAGACTAGTTTCTGGACTAGCCACAAACCCTATTTTCCACATAGTGTAATTCCAAAAATACAACGAACCACAAGCTGAAATTTGTATCACAAATACTTGGATATGTTTACTCAATGGAATCCCAATTTCACGACCTGAATCATTCTATAAAAAAAATTATTACGAAAATGGTGAGATGACCTCTAAATAACATATCTTAGAAAACATCATCAAAATAATTTATCATCCCTTGAATTTCGGCCTTCTTTACTTTACCTTCCCTTTGAAATTTGTCTTAGATATACTTTTGTTACCTCAGTCGCCTATAAATATTCAATATGCTCAAGTGGTATTAAAATGAGAGAGTCTTGCCTCTTATTTATACTTTCATGTAGCTTCCTCAAGGGGTTACCTTTTAACCATCTTAACCCACTTTCTTTATTTTCGGGTTAACCCACTTCTAATTTATCTATTAACTTTATTATTTAAATAATTTATTTTGTATTCACTTCGAATTATAGTGCACTCATCACTTCACTATATTATTTACCTTCTAAAATCTCTTAAACCACTTTGACTACTTTGACCTTTTGGGGCTTCTAGATGATTCATGAGGGTTCTCCAACTTCACATGGCCATAACTCTCTAACCGTGACGAGTTATGTGAAATTACACATACCACTGGAAATGGCATGACATGTAATATCCATACATAATAGTCTTTCTTGCAAATATATCAAAGCTCATACCATTATCCATCAAACAAAATTGGGTCCATTACCCAAACCTAGGTTCTCCAACTTCTCATGGACATAACTCTCTAACCGTGAGGAGTTATGTGACGTTCCACATACCACCAGAAATGGAATGACATGTACTATCCATATATAATAGTATTACCTTCAAATATATTAAACTCATATCATTATACATGAAACAACCTTGGGTCCATTACCCAAACCTTTGTGCTACAAGAATTCGCTACCATACTTTCTCCAAGGGTTGACATCAATCACTAAGGGTTGACATCAATCTACAATATCACTCTGCAATGGTTGAAATCAATGACAACCAACAATCCATACCAACTGTCCATCAAACTAATCCAACTATCTGATAGTTATGTGGTGGGATCAGTTGAAACGAGAAACCATCATTTGATGGTGAAAGAGAAATGGAAGATGATGTTGAAGCATGGTTTCTTCGACTCAGGAGGTATTTTCAATTACATAACTACTCATCAAACCTCGAAGCCAGAATTGTCACATACCATTTACATGGAAAATTTGTTATGTGGTGGGATCAGCTGAAGCAAGTTGAGCACATTAATGAGAGTAGGAGCACTTGGAAGCAGTTCAAGAAATATTTTCCGAAGGAGTACCTTTCAGAGCACTTCTATGACAAGAAAATGTAGTTTTTCTTTGAACTCGGGCTAGGAAGCATGACCATGGAAGAGTATGAAAAGAAGTTCCTGGGGATGCTAAATTATGTGGGGTTTATAAAAGATGAGAAGGTGAAAATACAGAGGTTCTTGAGTGGACTTCCACCCTTTTATAAAGAGAATATTCAATATGATGAACCCAGGACTTTGACTGAGACCATTAGGAAGGCTAAGTACTTGTATGAGAAAGGAAAGGGCATAGAGTCTTTTCAGAAATCTTGGAAGGATAAGA
Organism: Picea sitchensis; assembly: GCA_010110895.2. Lineage (NCBI taxonomy): Eukaryota > Viridiplantae > Streptophyta > Pinopsida > Pinales > Pinaceae > Picea > Picea sitchensis. Next base: position 138,663 of record SNQJ01S0023395.1, read on the forward strand.
ATAAGGAGAAGTATAATCAGAGAAAGAAAGGATTCAAACCTCCTTTCAATAGAAATAACCCAAATAAAAACCACCCCGACCATTATGCTAAGGATGAATCCAAGAGAGAAGACTACTTGGGAAAAAGAGGAAGACCACCAATCCAATGTTGGGGATGAAAAGAAGATCAACTATACAAGGATTTCCCTCATAGAAAGGACAAAGTGAATACCATGCACAACATCCAAGACGCTACAACAATAGAAGACATGGGAAGAATATATGCAACCTTAGATGATCGACAAGCAGAGTACCAATCCAATATGATCGAGGTGGAAGGTAAGATCATTAATTAACATGTTTCTATTTTAGTTGATTCATGGGAAATTCATTGTTACATTGATCCTAAAATGGTGGATAGATTACATTTGGAGAAAATTAAGCTTGAAAAATAAAGTTTGGTTCAACTAGCCACTAGAACCAAAAGGAGAATCCATGATATGGTCAGAGGTTGTTGCATAAGTCTTAATGGTGTGGATACTAATGTTGATATAAATAGTATATCATTGGGGTCTTATGATATTACAATTGGAATGCATTGGTTGGACAAGCATCATGATGTCCTAGATTGTCAAAATAAGACATCTACATGTCTTGATGAAGAAAGAAAACATAGAACTATGAAGGGTGTTCTAAGACCCATCTCTATAAGGGAGATTTCATCCTTACAACTGAAGAGATGTTTCAGAAAAGGATGTCAATTGTATGCAACCCATGGGGAGTGTTATCACATGCTAATTTGCATTAATTTTTCCCAAAGCATATTGTCCTTGTGCTATCTTTTCAATCAGATTTTAAGACTTTTTCACCAGCTTTATCAAGCTCCCATCACCTAAATCCTTCACTCAATTGATCATCCAAAATAGTCATGTCCGCCATGAGTAAAAAATTGGCAAATATCCCAAGCCTATACCTAGCCTTAATGCTTATCTAAATCCCTTAGTTCCATCACTTCATTCATTTTTACCCTTATTTTCATATTCCCATTGAAAATAAAAAATATTCCTTTTATTAAGCACCTTTATCCTATCCACAAAGTCATGTGATAAGCCTCATATGCCCAAAGTACTTAGAAAATAGAAAAAGGGTTTATTATTATAAATATTTTTATATTAAAATATGTATATTAATATTTGATCCAATATTCAATTTATGGCATCACGTCAAATCATGGGCACGAATCTCAATTTATAATATGGAAAAGTCAAAGGATGGATGGAGGGCGCACATACCTATCGAACATAGAATTAACACGGAGATTAATTATCTGAAGGCGGGCCAATATATAAACCGGTGGTTTTTGGTTGGGGAGACATGTCCTTATGTGGTGAATATCGGGGGTAAAAGTAGTATGGATATAATAAATGCAACTATTTATCATATAGTTTATGTGTGGCGTATTTTCGAGGAATGCATTTCAATAATAATTATGGAATTTTCAATAAATGAGATTCTTCCTCATGATGGAAATGTTTTAGAGAGGTAAAATTTAAGTTTTACAAATTAAAGAGAGTAATGTTTAGTTCCATGGAAAATAATTAAATGAGAAGATGCACGTGAAAGGAAGACTTGGATAATTTTTATCCAAAGGTTTTACAGAAGTAAAAGAAGAAGATCAAAAGTATTTTACCAAAGATGGTAAACAAGACATGGTTTTCAAAACCATGGGAAAAAAACCAGTAAATGGTTTTCACAGTGAAATGGTAAATTGGAAAAAATAAGACACCGTAAATGTTTTTCACAATGACATGGTAAATTGGAAAAAACAAGACATGGTATATGTTTTTCACAGTGAAATGGTAAATTGGGAAAAACAAGACATGGTTTTCAAATCCATGGGAAGCAATAAATAAATGGTTTTTCAAAACCAAGGGCATGAATTAAATTATGGAAATTTAATTTTAAAGGATAAACAATATTTGGGAATTATTTTTATTAAAATATATTATTCCCAAATATTTAAGGAAAATATGGATAAATAAAATTAGATTTGGAAAAAGCACAAGGGACATTTCAAAGAGGATGTGGCAGTCAGTTTCCACAGAAGTTGAGACTCGATTTCCATATGAACCAGAATGATTTTTCAAAATTAAAAGGAGGTTATTGTCAAGCATGGACCCTAGAACATTAAAGTTGTTCATTTTTCACACAGGTGTCACAGATTGGGAGATTCGAGGGAATATTGGAGCCATATTTTTCTGTTATGATTTCCTGTTCGAGACATGTTTTTGTGACACATATTTCAGCCATATAGAGATGAATTTCAAGAAACCGAGAGAGATTTTTCTTCATAACGATCTTATCTACAAAAATGATTCTCAAATTTTACACATCTATTATGGTTTGATAATTACAGGTGGAATTTTAAATCCTATTTTTTCTCTTGAAAAACAGGAGATCAATTAAACATGTCATGTTTTATTTGTAACTGTTTCTATTTTGGGGAAGGAGATGAAATGTTTCGTTTCAATTATTGTAATCGGTTGCACACTGAAGGAACTCGAATTGTATAAATATGAGAGGTTCCAAATGTATTAGAGGTTGGCACAAGTGAAAGGGCACCTTTTTTGTTTCTGAACTCAATTGTAATTTTCTGGAGCTGAATTGAATACATATGCAAAAGCTTTTGAATTCTCTATGAAAAGATTCTAATGGTGGTGATATGAGTTTTGTCTTCTTTAATTGTATGTATTTCCTGTGTTCTTTAATTCCATTTACATTTCCTTCTGTTTAAATTGGAGAGTTAAAGGCCTAGAATTCATCTTATGATGCTCTCAGCTTAAGCAATTTAAACTGTGTAATTTCTTCTTAGCTTAATTCAAAATTCATTTTTGTAATGCTCTGATGCAGTTATTTGTTATATCTTTCCTCTTACACTCTACTTAAATATTATTTACAACTCAGATTCATTACCTCATTTAACCTTTATCCTCTGGAGAGTTCTACCAGCCAGTTATTGTTTTCCTTCACTTCCAGAATTTTGGCTCCATTGCCCAAAGTGTCCCTCCCCTTCCTAGCCAACAAATTCATCAAAACCCCCCCAAAACAAACCAAATCTAGCCACTGATTATCAAAGAAATACCCAGTGACACGATAGAGCCCTCTCTGAGTTGAGCAGGCTAGTGTCCAGCTCTAAAGTAGGTTCAAACAGTTACCTCTGTCGTTTGTCTATCAACCGAACAAAATTTACAAAGTGCTAACATGGAGGAGACAAAAAAGACAAAGGGGAAAAGCCTTGAATAATTCTCAGTACTATGAGAATTTGAAGATATATTCCAAGAAATACCAGGGTTTCCACCAAAGAGGGAGATAGATTTCTCTATTGATTTAGTGCCAAGAGTTGCCCCGGTATCAAAAAAACCTTACAGAATGAATAGACCGGAATTAAAAGAATTACAAGTGTGGTTGGAAGAATCGTTGAAGAAAGGGTGCATACGTCCAAGTGTTTCACCTTGGGGAGCACCAATACTCTTTGTCAAAAACAAGGTTGGAAATTTGAGGTTGTGTATTGACTTTCAACAGATGAATAAATCCACTATAAATAACAAATACCCTCTACCTAGAATTGATGACCTCTTTGATCAACTAAGAGGAGAAAAAATATTTTCAAAGATAGACTTGAGATCAAGCTACCATCAGGTAAGAATCAAGGAAGAAGACATCAATAAGACAAACTTTAGAACCAGGTATGGGCATTATGAATTTGTAGTGGTTCCATTTGGTCTGTCCAATGCACCAACAATCTTTATGTGCTTAACGAATGTCATATTCGGAAATTATTCGGAAATGAATGTCATATTCGGAAATTATGAATGTCATAGTATTACTGGATGACATACCTGTCTATTCTAAGTCAGAGAAAGAGCATGGACATCACCTAAGATCAGTATTGCAAGTGTTGAGGGAACATTAGTTTTATGCTAAGCTTAGTAAGTGTTCTTTTTACCAAGAACAAATCCATTACTTGGGACACATTATTTCAGAACACGGTATAGCAGTGGATCCAGAGAATATTGAAGCCATTAGAGGATGGCCAATGCCTAGGAATGTTTCAGAAGTTAGATCCTTTATGTGATTAGTTGGTTACTACAGAAGATTTATAGTCGGGTTCTCTAAGATTTCTCATCCCATCACTTCTTTGCAAAATAAGGGAATTAAATTTGAATGGACATCTGATTGTGAAGAGAACTTTAATTTGTTGAAATAATTACTTACTAGTGCACATGTTCTAAATATTGTTGACCCAGATGAAAGTTTTGTGGTATTTAAAGATACATGCAAGGAAGGACTTGCTGGATTCCTCACTCAAAATGTACATGTCATTGGTTATGGGTCCAAAAAGATTAAAGAACATGAGAGGAACTATGCCACACATGACTTGGAACTTGCTTCCATTATTCATGCTTTGAATATGTGGAGGCATTATCTCATGGGGAAGAGATTTGAGTTAAGAACAGAACATAGTGGTCTGAAATATATTTTTGAAAAAATAACGTTAAATGCCAGGAAAACGAGATGGTTGGAATTTTTAAGTGAATACGATTTTGACATCAAGCATATCAAAGGAAAAGAAAATAAATTTGTTGATGCACTTAGTAGAAGAGTACATCTCATGCATGCTATAGTTGTTAGTATGCATCGATCAGATTTAAATAGGAGGATTTAGATGTTGTTGCTACAAATCAACATTACCTATAGGTAAAGGAAATATTACAAAAAGAAAATTTACAATAGAAAATTAAAGAATATGAGATGAAGGAAGATGGGTTACTTATGCATAAAAATAGAATTTATGTTCCTAGTTCCGAAGAACTTAGAATTTTGGTATTAAAATAAATGCATAATGTTCCATATGTCAGACATCCCGGTTACTAGAAAACAATTGCAGTAGTAAGAAGCCAATTATTTTGGTCAGGAATGAAAAAATATGTTGTTGATTACATTGCCAGATGTATGGAATGTTAGAGAGTGAAGGCTGAGCGTAGGCACCCAACGGATTTGCTACAACCATTACCAATTCTAGAGAAGAGATGGGAAGTGGTAACCATTGATTTTATAACTAAATTTCCCAAGACCGCAAGACAACATGATTCAATCATGGTAGTAGTTGATAAATTGACAAGGGAGGCTCATTTTATTCCTATAAAAATGACTCATACAACAACTAATATTGTAGAAATTTACATGAGGAAGATTGATAGGTTGCATGAGATACCTAAGGCAGTTGTTTCAGATAGAGATACAAAGTTTACTTCAAATTTTTGGAGAGGATTTTTTAAAGGATTTGGTACAAATATGAACTTTAGCACAACATACCATCCACAGTCACATGGGCAGACAGAGAGAGTCAACCAAGTAATTGAAAACATGTTGAGAATGTATGTAATGGTTAAGCCATCTAAGTGGGAAGATTACTTGCACTTGGTTGAGTTTTCCTATAATAATGGGTATCATGCTTCTTTGAAAATGAGCTCGTTTGAAGCTTTGTATGGTAGAAAATTCAATACTCCAGTGAGTTAGGACAACCTAATAGACATAGTGGTACTAAAGCCATAATTGCTCAAGGATATGGAAGACCAAATGGTTAGAATTAAGCAGAATTTAAAGGCAAATCAAGATATACAGAACATTTATGCAGATAAGAACAGGATGGCTAGAGAATTTAAAGTGGGGAAGCATGTGCTTTTAAAAGTGAATCCCAAGAAGAGCTCTTTGAAGTTGGTTAGTTGTACAAATCTAGCAACCATATTATGTGGTCCATTTGAAATATTGGACAGAATAGAGCCAGTTGCATACATGCTTGCATTGCCTACTTCCATGAATGTGCATAATGTATTTCATGTATCTTTTCTAAAAAAATATGTACATGATCCTAACTATGTTATTGATTGGAATATGATTCAGGTATATACATAAAGAGACTTTCAGATCTAGCCCATGAGAATATTGGACAGAAAAGTCAAAATTCTCCGGAATCAAGTTATAGAGTTGGTAAACATCCAGTGGGCCTACTATAGTCTTGAAGATGCTACTTGGGAGCATGAAGATGCCATGCAAGTATATTACCTGCAACTTTTTGAATAAATTTTGAAGTTATGATTTATGTTTTGTATATGCACTGAGGACAGTTCCAAAATAAGGGAGAGGGGAATGTAATACCCCGGTTTTGAGCCTCGTAATAAATAATGTATTTTGTTAAATTATGAAAGGGAAGAGTGCCCAAACAATTAACGTGTTAAGCCCTAAATAATGGCACATTACCACTTAATTAGGGAATATTACATTAGTAATGTTATTTTATTTATGTCGGCTTGGGTCCATTAGTTGTAATTGTACCTCCTAGTCTCCTATATATACCAAGGAGACCTTTTCATTTGAAATCATCTTGCATTTGGATATTTATGTGGTGTATAAGGAGGTTGTCCCCTCAAAGAGGCTTATTGTCTGAAATTCTCTCTTTTTCAAGGTGTTGAGTACTTATTCTGAGGTTTTTCTATTCCATCTTGATATTTGGTTCCTAACATTTGGTATCAAAGCTCAAGGTCTTGGGGTTTCGCTGCTACACCTTAGACACCTTGGAATTTTTGCTATAACGTGTTTTCTATGGTGTTTCAGAAGGAACCCCTTGGAGGATAATTAGTAGACGGATCAAGGTACGTGGGGTAAAAATTTCATCTCTTGAGGTCTTATACTTTGGATATATAGCATGTGTAAGATAGGGTTCTAATATCATCTTGAATTTAGTCATCTCGGAATTTTCTCTATAAAAAGTTTTCTGTAACATTTCAAACCCTAAAATTCGAACGACATTCATAGAAATTAGTAAGGTATCTATGATAAAAATTTCAGCATATGGGTCATCCTACTTTTGTAGATACACCATGTGCAAGATAGGGTATACGAATAGTCATATTAACTAGTCTCAAACAGGTTGTTCGGGTAAAACATGGATATCATCTTCAGTGTGTATCCAAATTAAGTGAAACCAGTTGCATTGGATAGTGGACAATATTTAGTATTTTCGGTACAATTTTCAGAATCAAATATCAAATATTGTGATCTTGGTATGCTTTACAAGCACGCTCTCTTGGAAGGGACCAAAATCAACAAGGTGTGGGGAAGTTACCATAACTTCCACTTGGCATATACAATTTTGATCAGACTTGTGGCTTTGCAAAGAAGACGTATCAGAGAACTAAAAAAATAATTTTTTAGACCCAGAAGGGCTAAAATTTTGGAGATACAGCAAAAGAAATATTGTCTAGCAAAACCACCTCGAAATCAAGGTTTAAAAGTGATACCTGGCCAACATTCCACCAAAAAATGGAACTTATACACCAATTAAGCCTCCAGACAGTCCTACTTGGACTCTTGATGAAGGTGAAGAAATGCGCAGAGACATAAATGATTTACAAAAGAAGACAGTAAAAAAAGATGAACTACAGGGGATGATGGATTCAACTGAAGCTAAGTTGGAGGCAATAATGGATACTTAGATGGAGGGTTTAAAAAGGGAGATCATGGAAGGATTTAAAACATGTCTAATAGAGAGGACACCTGGAAGTGAAAATGTATCCCATGAAATTCATGATGAGGACACAAGGAAGATGAATCAAGAATGGAGAAACTCCAACTTTGGGTTGAAGACCAACCACTTTACTAATATCTATATGAGAAAGTTTGATGGAAAGGATCCAATCACATGGATACTTCAGATGGATAAATTCTATGATATACGTGATGTGCCACATACACAAAAGGTATGAATTGCTTCTTTATATTTAGAACCCAATCAATTTGTGTGGTACCGAGGGCTTTGTTCTCGCAAATCACTTGTCACTTGGACAATTTTCACGGAAGAAATGATATAAAACTATGAGGATACAAGGAGAAATACCTTCTTTAGCCAATTTATAAATCTCAAGCAAAAGGGTTCAGTTGCAAAGCACATTGAGAACTTCCAAAGATTGAATATTAAGGTAACGAATATTCTCGATGTGCACCTGATTGATGTATTCATAGGAACTTTAAAGGATAACATTCAACATGAGGTTTGCCTTTGGGAACCCAAATAATTGGAGAATGCATTCAGGGTGGAAAGAAATGTTGAAAGTAAAACTATGGCTATGGCTACTACAAGGACCACTCCTAACATATATAGAGAGAATTATTTTCCTTCTAAAACACCTCAACCTACAAGGTTGACACCTCAACAATTGGAGGAAAGAAAAGAAAAAGGTTTATGCTTTAATTGCGATAGAAAGTACAGTAAGGGACATAAGTGTGGTGAGACTAAATTATTCTACATATATTTTGAAGAGGAAGAAGAACAAGAACAAGAAAAATAACCATCTGAAGATGAAAACGTAGAAGCGATTTCTTCTAAAGAGTTGACTCCCACAATATCATGTAATGCATTGGCTGGAATTAACACTCCTCAAACCCTCAAGATCGAAGGATGTATAAAAAACAAAATGGGTAATAGTCCTAATCAATTCTGGTAGTACTCATAATTTCATTCACTATAAATTAGCCAAATCTCTCAATTTCTTTCTATATCCAGCGCCAGAGTTTCAAGTAATGATTATAGATGGAGGAACTATCAATTGTTTAGGAAAATGAAATAAGATCAATATTACTATGGGGTAATATGTAATGAATAGTCCAATGATTTCTATACCCATGGGTGGTGTTGATGTCGTACTAGGAATCCAATGGTTACAATCATTAGGAACAATGGCTTTTAATTTTCAAGAACGTTTCATGAAATTTTCATTGGAAGGAAAATAAATTGAGTTAAGGGGTATCACAGGGAAACCCAGTAAGGTGATAAGATCTAATGGCATGAAAAAATTATTGAAAAAGGATAATCATGGTGTAATTGCACAACTATGCTCACTAGATCTCCAAGGGATCATTGATAAGCATTCCAAAGTATTTGAAGATATTCCCAAAGGTCTTCCACCCACTCGAAATCATGATCATGCTATTCACCTAATTCCTAAGAATGTTCATCCTAACATCAGGCTTTACAGATACCCTTATGTCTAGAAGAGTGAAATTGAGCGTATGGTTGAAGAAATGTTAGAGGTTGGCATTATTAGACCTAGCCAAAGTTCTTACTCTGCACTGGTGGTAATGGTACTCAATAAAGATGGCTCATGGCATATGTGTCAGAGAGATCAACAAGATCACTATTAAAGATACGTTTCCCATTCCCATCATTGATAAATTGTTACATGAACTACATGGAGCAATCTATTTCACAAAGTTGGATCTTCGTTCAGGGTATCATCAAATTAGAATGAAGGAATCAAATATCCAAAAAACAACATTTTGAACTCATGAAGGCCATTATGAATTATTGGTCATGCCTTTTGGACTTACTGTAAGGTAGCTAGAGAGGTAGTGGGGGGGCCTAGAGGGCCCATAGTGATAATAGTGGAGGTCATTCAATG
>SNQJ01S0023395.1:148169-161419 GCA_010110895.2 Picea sitchensis
TGGAAACTTGATAAATAGGGAGGAGAAGTGGTGAGAAGGGGGGATTTGGAGAGGTTTGAGCATGATGAGAGGTTGTGAAATCTTTGGAAGATATTTTTCTTAGGATGGTTTTGTTTGAGAATTTGTTCTTTGTTGTTCTTGGAGTCACGGGCATGGAGGGCCAAGAAACCGAAAGGTTTCTTGGAGCTAGGAAGTCGGCTAGGCTCCTAGTTGGCCGGGAGGATTCCGTTGTTTCACTGTGGGAAAGCGGGAAAATAATGTTTGTAAGCGCCTAGGACTACATTACACTTGATGAGCTTCAACAAACTAAGGAAGAGGTATTTTTCAGTGGTATTTGTTGTTGATATTTTGTATATACTTTTGTTTTAAGTTGCAAATCTTAGAGTTAACCTATTACTTATTTCATCATGTAGTTTAGATTTATCATTGAGCAAATGTAGAAGAATTGTGTAAATGAAATGAATTATGTTAAAGCAAAGTTGTTATTGTGCATGTATTCAAATGAATGATTAATTTCCTAACATCCTAGATGGTTGTTACACAACGACCGCGACTTAATAAGGTGTTGGGATAGACGATCCTTAATTAGTTCGGGACTTCAGCGCTCCGGGACTCTGAGACATTACAATTCTCAAGTCGTTCAACTCCCCCAGAGTTTTACCCACCGAAGCACTTACCCTATCCTTCCATTGTTTAATCTAATGGCTAGGAATTAATCAAGCATTGGGATGGACGGTCCTTAATTAGTTTGGGACTTCGACGCTCTGGGAATCTGATACATTACAACTCTCAAGTCGTTCAACTCCCCGGGAGTCATATCTGTCGAAGTTATTACACCATCCTTCCACTGCTTAATGTAATGGTTGAGAAAAGTACCAAAGGGATCTTAGATCGACGGTCTGTCTGAATTCACAACTTTGGTCTTTGGCACTTTTTTAGTAGAGACATTGGACACCCCCATAGGCCATACTCTCGAAGATGACATGGCATGATGATGTCACCTATGGTGACGTGGACCCATGGCATGTGTGCACGTGTCACAAAAAAAAGAACAGGTTGGGGTCTAAAAGGTACTAAATCTGAGGGACACGTGTCCCCACATGGCACCCTGCCATGTGTCCTACGACACATCATCAATCAAACATAGGGTCCACATTCCTCTACTCCAGATATGAGGACCAACATGATTTCATGGACCGTGGATTTACACTTCGTGGCTTTGGCACTTCACATCTTCGACACTTCGCATCTTTGGCACTTCACAGCTTCGACACTTCAAGGATTTTCCCTTTCTCCAGTAATCACTAAAGTGGTGAAGTTCCAAAGCCCCAAAACTTCACTATCCTTCCACTCCAGATCTATGGCTCGCATTACTCCCGAATTCCTATCAGATCGGATGACCGGTGAGACTTCACGACTTCATCCTTTTCCATGCTTCTTCCCTATATCCCATAATCGTCGAAGAGACGAATTTCCAGAGTTTTTCCATCTCTTTATTGTCTTCGATCAACGACTGTGATCACTCCCGAGATCCAAAAGGGATAGCCATGATTCTACGATCCTTTACAAAGGATCACTTTCTGCATGGCGCTCTAGCTTCTATGCGATCTCTACAACACTATCTCTCCTTAGCTTTAAGGTCGCAAGGACATATCCATTTTTAACCATAATATCATGTCCATAGTTCTGGCCCATACCAATTTGGTGTTTTAACCTGAAGCTCTGATACCAATTTGTAACATACCCATCCACCCCCAGGCTGGGATATGCTACTTCAAGATCACTTATGAACTTAATTCAAAATCTAATAAATTTCTAATTAAGTAAGAGGCAAGAAATATTCACATGCAGATTTCAATATTCATGCTACAACATAAAGAAATGAGAGATATGTCATGCACAACAATAAACATCAATCATGCATGTTTTAGATATGAATTTCATATATAAATAAATACACACCACACCCATACAACACCACACCCACACCCATACAACACCGCACCCGCACCCATACAACTTCTAATTCTTCTTATCCTTCCAATATTTTTGCAAAGACTCTATGCCCTTTCCTTGCTCATACATGTACTTAGCCTTCCTAATGGTCTCAGTCAAAGTCCTGGGTTCATCATATTGAATCTTCTCTTTATAAAAGGGTGGAAATTCACTCAAGAACCTCTATATTTTCACCTTCTCATCTTTTATAAACCCCACATACTTTAGCATCCCCAAAAAATTATTTTCATACTCTTCCATGGTCATTCTTCCTAGCCCAAGTTCAAAGAAAACCTGCATTTTCTTGTCATAGAAGTGCTCTGAAAGGTACTCCTTCTGAAAATATTTCTTGAACTGCTTCCAAGTGATACTACTCTCATTAATGTTCTCAACTTGCTTTAGTTGATCCCACCACATAATAGCTTTCCCATGTAAATGGTATGTGGCAATTATGGATTCTAGGTTTGATGAGTAGTTATGCAATTGAAAATGCCTCCTGAGTCCAAGCAACCATGCTTCAACATCATCTTCCCTTTCTCTTTCACCATCAAAGGATGGTGGCTTAAGCTTCCTCATCTCTCTTTGCAAATTGTCCAATTCATGTCTTCTTCTTTGGTTCCTAATAGGAGACACCTCTAGACTACTTATGGAATCTTCAGATGCATAAAATTTCCTTATTGAGTAGGGAGGTGAGTGATTTCTATGAGTTCTTCTAGCACTTCTTGAATAACCATCTCTTCTGCGGTCATCTCTTCTTTCATGGCATCTACCCTCTTGCTCGTGTTTTGAGTTTGATCCATTCTTTGTTTTCCTCTGCAACTGATTTAAGATTTGCATCACTTGAGAATTTATCTGATTTTTTTCTCTCATCGATCTCTCATTTTCTTCTTTGCAACTCTCCACTTCTATTTTTAGGCTTCTTACAGTCTCTATCAATGTTTCTTGCTCCCCTCTGCCCTTGTGTTCATTGGATTATGTCTTTGCATTACCAACATTGATATTTTGACCCTTGGCCTCTTTATCATGGTTGTAAGCTACCTCTCCTTATTTCATTTCGTGAATATGAATTCTTATATTTAACTAATATTTTTACACCCCCCCGGGCTTAATTCTGCAAAATGTGACCATTTTGTTAGAATTATGCATATTATATAAAAAAAAATTGCCAAACAATGCTACAGGTCTATTTTCTTCTCAATTCATGAAGAAATATGTTATCATTCTCCATAGTATAACCATTCCATTCTATTCTCCTATGAATCATCTTTCCAATGACTATAATCTTGCCCCAATTCGATATATGAGATGAAAGTTATGGATTCCCGAAAAAAAATCACTTTCAACCCCTTTTCGTTTGTTTTGCAATAAGATCTTGTCCAAATATTTGACAACTCCTTTAAATAGTACAAAATTCTAATTCTGCACATGTTCTTCCTTCAAACCACTTTCCATGTGACCACGACTCGAAACCACGTTATTAATCACTCTTTAGCGCCTTCCTCTATATTCTTCTACAAAGGAGCTCATTCGAACACCATGTTTGAGGGCTTGGTTACTTCTAGGCCCTCTACGCATCTAATTGTCCCCTTTTCCTTATCATGAGACCGACGTTGGGACCAAGTCCTCCAGAATTCAGCCTTCAGCTAGTCTCCCTTTTCAATCTTCCACTTATCCCAAAGTAAAACTTTGTCGAAACCCTTCTATTAGCTCCACTAGTAGATCAGATGATCAAGATTTAATCTCCCATTGACCGGACGATCCCACCCCATCTAGAGGCTTCAACAAGATCAATGGCCATGATTTAATCAGGCACTGGGATGGACGATCCTTAATTAGTTCGGGACTTCGGCGCTCCAGGACTCCAAGACATTACAATTCTCAAGTTGTTCAACACCCCCGAAGTTTTACCCGCCGAAGCACTTACCCTATCCTTCCACTTTTTAATCTAATGGCTAGGAATTAATCAAGCATTGGGATGGATGGTTCTTATTTAGTTTTGGACTTCGACGCTCCGGGACTCTGAGACATTACAACTATCGAGTCAATCAACTCCCCCGCAGTGATATCTGCAGAAGTGCTTACACCATCCTTCCACTGGTTGATCTAACGGTTGAAAAAAGTACTGAAGGGATCTTAGATCGATGTTCTGCGTGAATTCGTGACTTTGGTCTTTGTCACTTTTTTCAGTAGAGAAGTTGGACACCCCCAGAGGCCATACTCTTGGAGATGACATGGCATGATGATGTCACCTATGGTGATGTGGACCCATGGCATGTGTGCACGTGTCACAAAAAAGAGAACAGGTTGGGGTCTAAAAGGTACTGAATCTAGGGGAAATGTGTCCCCACATGGAACCCCTGCCATGTGTCCTACGACACATCATCAATCAAACAGAGGGTCCACATTCCTCTGCTCCATATCTGATGACCAACGTGATTTCATGGACCGTGGATTTACACTTCGTGGCTTCGGCACTTCACAGCTTCGACACTTCGCATCTTTGGCACTTCGCAGCTTCGACACTTCGAGGCTTTTCCCATTCTCCAGTAATCACCAAAGTGGTGAAGTTCCAAAGCCCCAAAACTTCACTATCCTTCCACTCCGGATCTATGGTTCGCATTACTCTAGAATTCCTATCAGATTAGACGGTCAGTGAGACTTCGTGATTTCATCCTTTTCCATGCTTCTTACCTATATCCCATAATTGTCGAAGCGACGAATTTCTAGAGTTTTTCCATCTCTTTCTTGGCTTCGATCAATGATTGTGATAGCTCCCGAGATCCAAAAGGGATAGTCATGATTCTACGATCCTTTACAAAGGATCGCTTTATGCATGACGCTCTAGCTTTTGTGCGATATCTACAGTGCTATCTCTCCTGATCTTTAAGATTGCAAGGACATATCCATTTTTAACCATAATATCATGTCCACAGTTTTAGCCCATACCAGTCTGGTGTTTCAACCTAAAGCTCTTATACCAATCTGTAACATACCCATCCAACCCCAGGTCGGGATACGCTACTTCAAGATCACTTATGAACTTAATTCAGAAACTAATAAATTTCTAATTAAGTAAGAGGCAAGAAATATTCACATGCAGATTTCAATATTCATGCTACAACATAAAGAAATGAGAGATATGTCATGCACAACAATAAACAAAAAACATGCATATTATAGATATAAATTTCATAGATAAATAAATACACTACGAAATAAATACACAGGTAAATAAAACCATGAAAGATAACACTTATCTCTAATAAAATGAATCACCAACTAGTTGCAGACCAAGGACCTTCCACCCAACCATAGACACTGTTGTTCCAAGTCTCAACAACAATGTCACCCCCGAGCCAGGGCTATGAATTGACAAGGACGATTCCAGAGTGTCACTAAGCTTCCCGAACTAGTCAGCACTCAAGTTCTCACAAGATTCTCAGCACACACAACAACCCAAAGTACACCAGCTCTCTTCTACCCAGCCCGGACAACCCAAGAGAATGTACCCCCTTCTTTGCCACGTAGTCCCTTAGGTTGTCCACCTCCTTCCAGCGCTCTAGTGCATCTGGTCAAGAATCTCCATGTTGGGACTCTAAAGATTCACATTTGTGGGAAAATATTAATGCATGACAATGCATTACAGGAATGCATGCAATAATTCACGACTGGAATACACCAGAAGTCATTACATCCAACAAAACCATGGATCGTCTCCAACAATTTGTTTTTCTTTCCCAAACCAAAACATGAATGAACAATGGAGAGAGAACATAATGAAAGGTGTGAATAATGAACAATGAACAATCCCCCCTAAGTGAGTGAGTGAAGAAGAAGAAAAGGAAGAAGAAACCAAACATCCCACAAGATGGGTTTGTATATTTACTTGCAAATCAAGAACCACATTGCCTTCCCAAGAAGCTCATGTAACCACTCCTCTCCATTAAAAAAGATATGGGTAATTAAAATATAAAATAATACTTAACCCCTCAATCCACCTCTCTTGTGGAATCATATCCCTCTATAACTCTTGTCCTTTTCCTTCTAGCAGCCAGTGATGTATTTATTATTAATAATGATCAAACTTTACATTTCCTAGGCACACTGGCCTCGTTAATTGTTTGGGCACTCTTCCCTTTCATAATTTAACAAGATACATTATTTATTACGAGGCTCAAAACTGGGGTATTACACAATATGATCTAGTAAGCAATGTAACTAGTTGGTACCAAGCACGAGCATCCATCCATCCTAGTGAAATGTGAACATGGGGTCTAATTGCTTCATTCCAAGCGATCCTCATTGTGATATGTTAATATATCCATGCATTGTTTTTATTATGCCACGTGCCTCTTGACTGTTTGCTATTATGGCACCATGTTGGTACAAAATAAGTTTTTTGATGTTCACACCCATGCCTGGATGACTGTTGTTTTTCTAGGTGGTGTCAATGGAAATATACATCAACCTTATATCTTGGTCCTTCTTGTTGGACTCTTCAACAAGTGTTTCCTTGGACACATTTAGCTTTTTAACTTCTTCTTTTTGTTTATTCCCTTGATATGGCATTTCTTCAAGTTGTTTTCTAATTTCTTCTTCTAATTCAATCTCGAACTCTTCATTTGATGTGTCATTCGGTACTGTAGTTTGTTTCCTGACTAGAACTTCCTACACTACCCCTTTGGGCCCTTCTTTTTTAGTGAGCGAAATATCTTGCAATGTAATTTTTTTTTCTTGTACCATAGCTTCAAAAAATTTGTTTGCACATTAATATTAATTGTACCAACTAAGTCCATCCAAGGATATCCTAAAACCATATCCACATCATTCATATCTATAGCATGAATATCAAAATGCAAGACATATTTATCCATGGTGAGTTTCAAATCTTTAAAAATTTGAATAGTCTCAGCCTCAACATGTTTACTGTGGATATGTTTTCTAGGAACTTGCAATGTTTTATCCAACTAAACATCGATGAAATTATGCTAGCAACTAGGGTTAATAGAAACAATAATCTTATCTTGTTGAATACATCCATGAACCTGTAATATAGAGTTACCAAATGAAAAAAACCCTTGGTGCTTTCTTTATCCTTACTCTTGGCATGAGACCACTTGTCTAAAAGTATTTTTTCATATGCTTCATTGGAAAGTGCCATCACCTTATCAATGATCAATGATTTCCACAATATGGTAGAATCTTCTTTGAAACCATAGGGTAAATAATATTTCTGATTCTCTTTCCATAATGACTGTTGAGACTCTATGAATTCTTCAATAATACTTGGACCATCATCTTTACTAGTAAAAGACATATTTCCATACTTTTCAATAGAGCTCCTTGAGGCAATGAAATTAAAATGGGCATAACCGCAACTATATTTCTCCAAGTAGCTCTTATGACCACAATTGTGAAATGTCACAACCACTTTGCATCTATTGGAGTTGGTTTGACTGAAATATGGCCATAGTATCCAAAGATATATGGTTTTCATACTACACAGTTTCCCTCGAGAAAACCCTAAAATAACTCATTTTAAATCAAGAACATCTCCACTTCTTGACAAGGGAAATTTTAAGGATGAAAATTTATCTTAAAGTGTAGAAACCTTGGGGAATCCTATTAGTCCTTAATATGCAAACCGTAAAATGTTTGGTGATATTTTTGTAAAAATATTCAAATTTCTAAGGATTTTGTATAGTTTCTATAAAATTTTGACGATTTTTAAGGTTAAATAATTTTATCCTATAGAATTTGAGAGACTAATTTTTAGAAGAAATGGAATTTGACAAATCGTTTTTTGGGAAAAAGCATGGAAAATTATCCCATGGGAGAAATTTAGCCCCTAAAATTTTCCTTGCTTCTTGAACCCCTTTTTGGATGATGTTTTTTTTTAATTGGATCTTTTATTTATTTATTTATTTTTTTCTGAGAAGAATTCAAATATCCAAATGTTTTCTTCGATTTCTCCTAAATGTTTTTTCAAAAAATAATCTAAACTCTGCCACCCTCTTTTTTTTCTCTTGAAAAATATGCAAAAGGATAAGAAATTCTTTCCTTTTTTGGCCCAAGAAAGACCTCTAATACCAAATATTGCATGCCTCATATCTAAATATAAAATCATACACAAGAAGCAAAGGATAATGTATAAAATCTGCACTCTTTATTAATATGAAAACCCTTGAGGTAGGGTAAGACTATATATTGTTTGTTAAGGAAGAAAAACACTCCCAAGCAATGATGCTTGTTGCAATTACACTATACTTCAGCATGCTTTCTTTACATTGCTTCTACTTTATTATAGTATTACCTACCTCCTAGGAACCTTCTAGTAGGTGGAACCTTCTAGTAAGTCTTCTTACATTTATTGCATTCACACTACCACATGGTCCTTATTTACTATAAATGACTTCCATAAATAATAATGCATAACCACATATCTATTATTACTCTCATTAGGTACCTCTTTAAGTACCCCATATTACCCCCTAAGTATACTACAAATTGAAGGGTCTACAAATAAAAATAGACATTGATAACAATATAAATGAATAATACATATATACAAGAGATAAATATGTAATTACATGGGGTTTACTCAATCACAATAACTTGATCTAAGAGAATATTCTTACTCATATCCACTATCTTATTTGATTTACTCAAACACAATATTTTGTTTTGAAAAATATTTTCATTTATATTAATGTTTGCATACTACACCAGTTGGGTCTACAAATAAAAATAGACATTGATAACAATATCAATAAATAATACAGATATACAATAGATAAATATGTAATTACATGGGGTTTACTCAATCACAATAACTTGATCTAAGAGAATATTCTTACTCATATCCACTATCTTATTTGATTTACTCAAACACAATATTTTGTTTTGAAAAATATTTTCATTTATATTAATGTTTCTTTTCTATTTAGTAGTTTGAATTTTATTTTTAATTATAATACTTGTATATATTTAAAACTCATTATAAATAAGATATATTTTTTAATAAAAACAACTTTATATATATGATGATGATTAACATCCACTTTAATAAGGTAAGGGATTACATGGAATTTCTTTAGAATTTTATTTTTGTGTCTCTTTTCCTAACAATAGTTTTGCAATAGCTTTTCAATTTCTAATTATTGTCCATTTGTCTTCCTTCCTCGCTTCAATTTTTAATACAAGGTAAGCTAGCTAAGAACGTATATTTTTTCTTAAAAGATCACAAATTCAAATCCAAAAAATAGATTATTATTATTATATGTTAAATAATCATTAATATTAAAAAATAAAAAATTAAAACAAACTTATCAAATTTTATAAAATATAATATATTTTTATTAATTTCAATAATATTTATATAAACCTTTTGATGATGTTTGACCAATCAAACTACTTTGTAATAAACAATTTAACAATCAAATTCCATGTCCTATTTTACGAACCACAAATACGCATAATACTTAACCATGTTATTTTATTTTATTTTAAGTTAAAAGAAAAGGAGAAAGCTACTCAGCTTAAATACGCATAATAAGTAACCATGTTATTTTTATTTTATTTTGAGTAAAAAAGAAGTCGAGGAATCTTAAGAACGGATAACTTTTACGACAAGGAAAAGATTCGCAGAATTATTTTAAGCTAGAAATGTATGAAGCGGAGAATCCTTACCTTAAGGATGGACCACTTTTAGGGCCGAGAAAAGATTGATGCCAAGGATGAATACATTGCAACAAAGACTTTCAACAATAACATGATCAAATTTGCCGATAAATTCAAAGCGAAATAATGGGATTGGGACGTGGAAATAATTGCAATTTTAAGCATGGCCATGGAGTGGTATAAAAATCTCTTGAAACAACGCAATTCCTAGAAGTGGTCGGTGGTCGGTGCAATAAAGAGAAATAGCCCATCTTCTTTGGAGACAACCAAAGGGAAGGTATCGTGAAACTTAAAAAAGTTTTCCTATAGTCTTAATTTTTTTGATATGATGTTGGTTCACTTTAGTATTAATCAGTAAAGACATCTTACATAACAAGGTTACTAGGTAGCATATACCCGCCGAATATAATAATGAAAGTATTATTTAAGGAGATAGGCATGAAAATGACTAGATGGCAGAAATATTTATTAAATTTACATTGGGGAAGTGAAGGCAACAATAAGATTTCAAAGTTTTTGACCAATAAGATTTTAGATAAACGAGATTTAAAATTTAAAATTCAATCATTATTTCAAACTTTAGATAAAAGGGTGTATATTTTATGGTCAACCATGAACTAATAAAAAGTCAAACCTAACTCAACATCCACATACCATGCCTATCTAAGATGAAAGTCTAATCAATTTATTTCTTCAATACATCTTTGTTTTTAACTTCCCCTTATTGATTGTACTGACTTCCTTTCTTTGATATATTCAAAATAAAAATCTCAAAGAAAGGACGACCAATCCAAAATGTTAAGGTTAAGGCTTGCAACAATACAACGTTTTGGTTTGAATAAACAGCTAAGCAGTCAATCTAGATTGAACAAGATATTTCCATGGAAAATAGCAGAGGTTTTTCCGGTGTAGGTGGGGAATTGAAACATGGGGGAGGATTGGGTACATCGTCTCCATTTCCTTCTAGCATTTGAACAACCCCGCCGATGCAGCGACTCCATTTTTCCGGGTTGATATATCATAACTGCTGAATGTGACAAACCACCAACCAATTCCAGGTTAAGGGTGGTTCATGATTCTTTCCAACAATATTCTATTGTTGTGAATAAAACCATTCAGTCATTATAGGAGGCAATAATTGAATCCGGCTTCATGTAACCGGCTGAGAGGTTGTTTAAATATGTGCATCGATGCATTTAGACAGCATGGGCTTTGAGCCCCTCAATTGCCTATGGCTAGCCAGAATCTCCTCGCTCATTAATATAATGATTCCCCGCCATTGTCCCGCGGATGTTTCCCTCACTGGTGGGTTTTACCTAACAAACACCGTGGTCTGCGTGTGTTCTCGTGACCGCATATTTATTTGTTTCTTTGTGTGATCTCTGTGGGAGTTTCAAGCCCAACAAGCGGTATCGAGCCGAAAGTTAGCGTCATTGAAAACGGCGAAGCAATTGTGCCATTTTTGTACTGTGGAGCTACTGATTTAAATCAGCGTTAGCCCCTTACATTGAAGGAAGCGCCGATTTCAGGGTTGCACTTGTGTTTTCTCGGGATCTAAAAACGACGTTGGTCTCCCCTCTTAAAGGGTGTGCCCAATGCAACCTCTGGTTGGATATCCGTAAGGATAGAAGCGGTGGACGCATTATGTTGAATATATACCAGATTGTTTGATTTGGAGGAGTCGTCGCTTATGTTGTTGAGATGGTTGGGTGAAGCAAGTGTTGAAGGAAGATTTCGGTAGAGAAGACAGGAAGGACTCAGAAATGTTCGGAGGTAGGTTGCTACAGATCCACAGGAGGTGTCATTGTTGCCTTGAAGAAGGATGTTCTGGCCCAAATCTGTTAAAAAGATTGAAGGATGCGGGCCGGAGAACACCTAGAGGACGTGAGGCATGGAAAGTGTGCAACGGGCGCGGAATAAAGGGAGATTGAAGGAGGCAGAAAATCTCAGAGCAAGAGAGGAAGCCGCAGAGTGGATTTGGTCAGATCTGGTCTTTCTGGAGAGGAAAAGTGTTCGCTCGCCATCCGAGGGAACGGTCCAAGCCATGGAAATTATAGTGTTGAAGAAGAATGGTGTTCCCCGTCGATCTAGGGCCGAGTATCAATCTGGATATGAAAATGGATCTACTGGAATGCCGCGGAGACATAATCGATCCGTGGTCTACCGATTTGGTGCGTACCGCAGATGAGAAATTTTCTAGAGGTCGCCGAGATTGAGACGGTGGATACTCGTGAAGACTATCACGTATGGAGAGGCGAAGAGACGAAGGAGGCTAGATGTACGTATGAAAGGACCGCTGGTGGCATGGACGATCGGAGAAGGTCACACTATCCAACTGGGTGAAGATATCTCTTGTGCGGGATACCGTGTTCATGTGTGACCGTATTTGTCCGGAGAAGATAGAGAGAAGACACAGTGGTCGAGGCTGTCTGGACCACACAAGGGTAGAGATTGCGAGGTAAAGGAAAAACTCAGGTGTTGTCTGTGTGCCTTGCAGAGGTGGATCGAGCAACAGTTTTTGATTCGTGAGACTCTGAGTTTGATATCGGCAGACCAGTGGAAGATGTCGGGTGTTCATGGTCATGGCGTTGGTCTCTGTTGGACTCCAACACTATAGTGAAGGCGTTGTTGCAGAGTTGAGGCACAGTGGAAACGCAGGTCACACCCAGATTCACTAGATCGCAGTCTAGGATGGATCTGTAGAGGGATGCGAAAGGTATTATGGATGTGTGTGAAGGAGCTCCAAGGAAGGCTACCAAAAAGAAGAAACCAATGCAGGTCGCGAAATCGAGCTTCAAGGCTGGAGATCCAGGGTATCAGAGACTGTCCCAGTGGATTCGATGAGCAAAAGATGGTGATGCTGGAATTGTTGCCTGCACAGAGCACGGGTGCAAAGTAATCGCAATTCACTAGCCAAGACAGCCGAGAGCACAGAGGTGTCGTCGTGAATGACGATGTTGTGCTGGTGGAGTTGTATTATTTGTGCACAGATTGAAAGAAGGTGGATGGGAGCGTCCCGACAAAACCAAATGGAGATATCATTGCTGCTGTAGTATTTTGCTGTGTTGTTTAAAGTGTGTGCAGGTATCCGTGGAAGGAGTCTGGATGGGGATGGTCGATGCAAGAGATCCATTTCCCAGGAGATCTAAGATAGGGATTGTTGTATTGAGCCATCTCTATGGAGGAGGATCACAAATCTGTAAATGAAAAGGGTTGTGCCGCCATAGAGAGCTAACATAGGTAGCGAGGAGATCTGTGTTTTGGATCTGGTCCAGGAGCTCTCGTGAGAGGATGTGGGTTTGGCTTATGTTTTTTACGGTGGTAAAGGCAATGGCAGTATAAGAGAACCTATATATAGAAAAAGGAGGTTGGATCTGTAATCTTAGAGGACGCGGATGGAAGTATTGATGACAAGGGCCATTGGCGGTATTTCTAGTAGTAGTGGCAACGAAAACACTCCACATTAAGAGGATGGAAACCCAAAGTGTTCGATCTGGATTTCTCTGTCGGTGCATGAGGCCAGAGAAGTTGGCGGTAGCGTCATAGAGCTCGAGACAACACTCGAATGTGTGGAG
>SNQJ01S0023396.1:0-30239 GCA_010110895.2 Picea sitchensis
TTATTAGTCTATTAATACTTTAGTACTTTGGAAATGTATTAATTAATAATGTATTTAATGTATTGATTAATTAATACATTACATAATTAATGTATTAATACTTTAATATGTTACATTATACATTAATGTATTGATACTTCAATTATAAATTCCAGTAATGTAATAATTTATTAATGTATTAGTACTTTAATATACATTAATATATTAGTACTTTACTAAACATTGCATAATGTATATAATGTATTACTTTATTACTATATTTATAATTTATTAATGTATTAATACTTTCTTAATTTAGTTAAGGATGACATTAAGATGCGCAGTCTTGTTAAACTATTGGAAAATTATGGAAGACACCATTTTGCAGAATAAAGATACTATTTAAAAAATGTCAAATCAAAATTGAAGGAGAAAATGTGGTGTGATAAAGAGTTCTAGGAAAAAAAAATTAAGGTATTATAAATATGTAATCAACCCTAATCTAGAAGATCAAAATTATCTATTTGTTTTGCTAAGTGTAAAGAAAAAAATAAACATTGTTAAGATAAGAAGAAATTTTCATGAGCTCCATAATGAAACTAAGGGTTGGGAAATTCCTAAAAAGCCATGGCATGAAAGAGTCTATCACCTTTGTGACACTAAGAATGTTGAAGATAAAAAACACTTTCTCTTAGATTGTCGAGCTTATACCCATATTACATTTCATTTTCAAAATATTTGTCACACTACCAACCTTCCTAACCTCTTAACTCAACAGAAGTATGAAAGTAATCACTTACCCTCTTAAAGTATGATAGACCAATACGGTCTTAGTAGACGTTAATCATCATCATCAACAACAACAACTAATAATGTATTAGTTTATTAATTAATTAATACTTTATATTATACACTAATCTAAATTAATACTTTAATTTATACATCACATTTATATATTATATTAATGTAATACATTAGGTTAATATATTAATAGACTATTAATTTATATACATTAATATCATATATCAATGTATTACATTAATACATTATTATTATATATTTCATTAATGTAATAGTTAATTAATACATTAATTATGTATTAATATATTAATGATCATCCTCAAGGCATGTCCGTCGTCAACTAACAACGACGTATTTTACATTAATAAGTTTAAAAATAGAAAATTTATGATATTTCTTTACATTTATGAATATTGAATATTAATTGTATTTTATATTATTTTATAGATTAAAATAATAAAAAATTAATGTTATTTCTTTAAATTTACTAATACTAACATTAAGTATTTTTATTTGTTTAGGCTGATGATATATTTTCTTTTATAATTATTTTATTTATTAATATTTAATAATAATAAGTGTATCCTATTTTATTTTATTTTATTTATATTTTAATAAAAAAAACATCATTTTTATAAAATAACTATTTTTTAAGATTTTTTTTGATTGGTTAAAAAATAATCCCTTTTAAATGTAAAAAAATAAGGTAAAAGCATCTAATGTGAGTGAAAGTATATCCTCTCGTGAACTATTAACTAGTAGTTGATTATTTTTGTTTTATGAGAGTCTAGATTTGGTTTGTGGATCGTTTGAGATCCACAATCTTAGGAGGTTGTTATAATCTTCTTGAGCCTTTGGGTTATATATGTAATGGTGTTTTCATCTGTTAATTCAAGTTTTGGTGAGCACAGTCTCACTTGCATTGTGTGAAGTTTCCACTGTGTTACTTCTTTAAATTCATTTTGGTATCAGAGCTGGAAGGTTGTAGACATAGCGATCCATTGTGACATGTGTGAAAGAGTGAAGGCGTTATCATTCATCAATATACATATACGTTGTTCTGTTTTGAAGGTGTTCAATCCAAACATTTTGCATAAAGAACTGTGCAGCTTTGTTGTCGTTGCATAGGGAAATATACATGGTGTTCTCGACGTTCGCGTGGAGACTTGGTGCAATTACAAACCCAATTGATCCTCTGTCCGTTGCTCACAACCTCAAACAAAGCACTATCTTCCAACCGAGAAGGAGACCTGTGTGTGAGGCGACCTGCATGTGTTGCACCCGACGTAGAGGCTGGCCCAACATCTATTCAATAATTTCGATTGGGAGATTTGTGAATCGACCCCAGCCGTTGGAGATTTCCACCATCATCACTTATCGTTGGAGCTTGGATCTGTTAAGCTTAAGAGATCTGTCATTTTTTTTCATAGAGACCTATGTATATGAGGTGAAAGATAGCTACGTCGATTGGTGAGTCGATGTTGTGATTGGAGGTATTGAATTTATTTGCAGAATTCATTTATGAAAGATGTGGAATCCTCTCGTTGATTCTTGTTTTAATGAATCCACCAAACTTGATGGTGAAAATTATGTTAATTGGAAAATTTAAGATGATGATTGTGCTTGAAGCATATAGTTTGTGGACGACTTTGAAAGGATATGAGACCAAGTCCACTGTTGTTGTCTCCATTTCAGACTAGGAAAAACTAGAAATGATGGCGAAGGTGTTGTTGCAGATGTCGGTAAAGGATAGCATAATTCCTCACATCCAAGATTGGAAGACTTCCAAATAGACGTGGGATGTTCTCAAAGGTTTCTTTGAAACTTCTATTGCAAACAGTATCATGTTCTTAAAGACTAAGTTATTATCTATTAAAATGGAATCCAATGAAGGTATACACACCTTCATTTCTAGCATTAAAGATTTAAGTGATAAGTTGGGTGATATTGATGAAAAGGTTTCCAATAATGATTTAGTAACTATCACTTTCAAAGGTTTAGTGCAAGATTATAAAGTCTTTGTTTTATCACTCTTTGTTAGGCCAATGCCTCCAAATTTTGATGAGTTAATAGGGATTCTTCTTCAAGAGGAAGAGAGAATGAATAATTATGGTTTGGACTCAAGCGGCTTAGATTTGGCTTTGTTTTCAAAATGAAAACGATCATATAGAGGTAAACCATGGGACAAAAATAGAGGCGAGTTTCAAGCAAAGAAGAAAGGTATGGCACATCCTGATTCCTATGTTAAGAGACATATTGAATGTGAATATTGTGGAAAACCTAGGAATTTGTCTAAAGATTGTTATAGAAGAAAGTATCATGAGTCCGATAAAAGATATAAAAGGCATAATGGAATTTGTTTTCATAAATACACTTCAGTAAATGATGGATTTAAAAATATTAAGTTCTTTATTTCTTAATAATCCAAAATGGATCCAAGAAAGCCTAAAAATTGAAGTTCTCAGAATTAGACGAAACCAACTCCATTTCGTCGAGCTCGTCGCTCCAATTCAATCCATATATTTGTTTTCGAAAATGGACACTGTATGCGAACGTTATCGCGTTCTGATCGATTTCTCAAATAGAGAAAAAAAAGTCAAAGTCAATAGTCAACAAGTTGTATTGTTAACGTAAATAGTACGTCAACATGACATGACAGTGACATCATAATGACATCAACAAATACACGTGGAAGCACGAGGAGGTGACACTTGTCACTCATTTTTGGCATTTTCAGGATAAGTTGGACCAGTACAGAAGTGACACATGGAACTGTACGAAATTGACAAGTGGCACCGAATGGATGCTGAAACGTGTCATGATGACATGGTTGTACAGTTGATGATATGGCTCAGTAACAATCTGACACACGTTATTAAGGAGACGACTGTGCAGGATGACAGGACGTGATGTGGCGACAAGTGGCAGGTTCAGGGTACGACACGTGGCTATACAAAAATGACGTGGCACCAGTGGAATCATGACACATCAAAGGTACGACAATGACATGGAACTGTTGACTAGGTAGCTAACTATGTTGGTGAATGGACTGTACATTCCAATTAGAAGGTGACATGTGGCCCAATCAAAGGGCACCACGTGGCACCCCAAATTTGGTCAATATTGGCTGGTTCAAAATTTTGTTACCTTTGGCGGTTTGAACCTCCGATCTATCCTCCAACCAAAGACTTCACAACAACCAGCGGACCAACCGAGTTTTGGAGTTACTTCGCACACACCTAGGATTTAATTTTCCTAAGGTTTTTCCTTATTTATTAGTCATAATTAGTCATTATGCAATCTCCTATATTTTAGGGGAGAATATTCCACCTGGAGAATATTCTCTTTCCGTTGACACTTTAGTTTGACTAGTTGAATTGAGTTTAGTTGTTGCATTGGTTTTGTCACCATGCAACTTTGGGATCATCACCAACTAATGCACACTTTCCTTGGGATCATCACCATACTAGCGCATTACCCTTGATTTCCTGAGTTAAGTCCTCACTACTCTATGTCAAGTCAGTTAACTGAAGACTAGTTGACTAGTTACTCAGACTAGGTGGCAGTTCACTCCCGTAACCGCCTAAGAGACTAGACTATGTGGCAGTTTACTCCCGTAATTGTTGGTGTGTGTACAGATCAATCTAGACCACCACTATGTCTCATTAGTTACTCATGTATCCTATATCTATTGTAAATTATTCACTCTTTGAGTGTGGAATATGGTTAATGAGAATTCTTCTATTCTTTTTCTCCTTCTTCTTCTTTCTTCTATTCTCTCTGCAAATGTGTGTATCATTGTTTAGTTGGATTTATTTTGTGTTGTTTCAACACATTTACATGGTATCAGAGCCAATGGACTGCTAAGTAAAATCTACACCAAATTATTTTTGCAGGTATTGAAGATTGAAGAACACAAAAAGATGGAATCTATGTTTTACTCATCGACAATACTTCTCACGCTTCATAACTATTTCGAATGGAAAAAAAAAATATGCTTATGCTCAGATGCAGAGGCTTGCACCAAATAACTATGGAAATGGAAGTAGAGTTTGATTTTGTCAATGAGAAAAATGACTTTCTCAATAGACAAGATATGGCCATAGGATGTATCCTCTATTTTATTTCTCCCAAAATTCTCCATCATGTATATGATGACTCACAAGAATTCACTCCAAATGATTTATGGAGGAGATTGGATGTTTTATTTGGGAATAAGGAAGAATTCATGTAAAATGTTGACAAAATAGAGAATGTAAAAAATCCACTGGAAGATAAATCGTCTCAGTTTCAAGAGCCTTCTACACAAGTATCTACAAAAAAATTTATTCCATTAATTGAAGATGATGTCTACTCCATTTCAGATTTGTTTTTTGAAATTTATGTGGAATATATATGGCATGCATCTCAAAAGACACATGCATATACTTTTCCATGCACAATGCATGCATCTTAGGAGACAAAAAGGGAGACGTGCACATCAGACTCGATTATGATATTTTCTGAGCATTATTTGCAAAAATAAATTGGATATTTGAATTCCTGTCAGGAAAATATCCAATTTCAAAAAACAAATCGTCCGAAACGGAGTCTGGAAAGTGAAGTTATGATCATTTCAAAATCAACAAAATTTCAACATTTTTTCTGGAAATGATCACATGGTTTTGAAAGTTTTATCCAAAATTTATTTGGATATTGTTCATTGCAAGAAGAGAAAGTGGATATGTGTGTACATATCAATGATGCATATACTTCATCAGATCCATGCAGACATCTACATCTTCAACAAAATCTTCAACGAGCACAAACTTGCACAGTTGCAGGGTCTTCTTGGAGTGAATGACATGGCTGCCTAGCAACTGTTTTTTGTTCATTTTCATTTTTTTTTTATGCATTGTAATTTGAATGAGGGTTTTTCTCATGAGTTTTTCCCTCTTTCCTCATTTATTTTAGTGTATTTTTTGTATTTGGGTACCTAACATGGTTTCGTTATCGGGACCTATTCTTTATTTCCACCATAGTGATGTTTAGGGGGAGTGTTGGAGTTACTTCACACACACCTAGGATTTATTTTTCCTAAGGTTTTTCCTTATTTATTAGTCATAATTAGTCATTATCCAGTATCCTATATTTTAGGGGAGAATATTCCATGTGGAGAACATTCTCTTTCAGTTGACACTTTAGTTTGACTAGTTGAGTTGAGTTTAGTTGTTGCATTGGTTTTGTCACCATGCAACATTGGGATCATCACCAGCTAATGCACACTTTCCTTGGAATCTTCACCATACTGGCACATTACCCTTGATTTCCTGAGTTAACTCTTCACTACTCTCTGTTTAGTCAGTTAACTGAAGACTAGTTGATTAGTTACTCAGACTAGGTGGCAGTTCACTCCCGTAACTGCCTGAGAGACTAGACTATGTGGTAGTTTACTCCCATAACTGTTGGTGTGTGTCCAAATCACTCTAGACCACCACTATGGCTCATTAGTCACTCATGTATCCTATATCTATTGTAAATTATTCACTCTTTGAGTGTGGAATAGGGTTAATAAGAATTCTTCCATTCGTTCTCTCCTTCTTCTTCTTTCTTCTATTCTCTCTACAAATGTGTGTATCATTGTTTAGCTAGATCTATTATGTGTAGATTCAACACATTTACATTGAGCTATCATGGTATTTGTTTAACCATACGACCATATATTATTTGAGTTTGTATGATTAAGAGGTTTTGGGATAAGCCCTAGTCAGCGGGGGCTATCCCAACCGACCAGGGGCCCTAGACTAGGAGCTAGACCGAAAGTTTAGGGCGTAGGGTCCCTAACCACTTGACATATGGTTGTCATGTGACCTAAAGTAAAGGGCTCAACCAGAGGAATAGGGCCACCACTCAGCGTATGGACATATGACAGTAGCCCATATGACCAGGAGCCCAACACAAAGTGGCTAATGCCAGATGTTTGCCAATGTGGGTTTGTTAACTATATAATATGATTTTTATGCTGATTTTAGCCTTATTTTGGAGGATTTTGCCCATGTTTTGGGGATCTAGAGCCCGATTTGAGGCCAGATCTTGGCAAGAAGTTGGGATAGGATCCCCAACCAAAATCCTATATAAACCAAGAATTTTTGGGAGTTCAGGACAGGAGAATAAATGCAGAACTTGACGTCCAAGCCATTTTTATGAAGAGAAGCCATTGAGGAAGCAAACTTTGGAGTCCATTTTCCAGAGCTATGCTCAACCTTTTTCATTGTCGTTAGTTGTGTTGGATTCTTGAGGTTGAGAAGAATACAACAAGACCAGTTTGTAATCCTTTTGAGATACTTCTGATGTAATATTTTAGCATTCAAGATTAATAATAAATATTGCCCCACTTAGACAGGCCCAGCGGCATAGGCAAACTTGTGCCAAACTCTGTTATCAAGATTGATGTTATGGTTTGTTGTTCCTTTTGTATACTTTCTGATTTTCATTATTTATGATGGATGCAATATTATTTCATTAATATCTTCTTCTTTTCTTAATTCCTAAGTTGTAATTTAACACATGCTTAAAACTCAGCCAAGTCTTTTAAAGATCATTTTCGGATCAAGTGGTATCAGAGCAGGTTGACAGTTGGTTGTTTGAGTTTGCATGATTACCAGTGAAAATCTAAGTCGTGGTGAAGGAGAGATTGTAGAAGGATATCTAGAGATTGGATCTAGAAAGAAGGCATCTCAAAGTGAGAGGATGGCATCTAAAGAAGGAATGTCTCAGAACGAGATAGAGTTTCAAAAGACATTCTTCACCATGTCTAAGATGGTAAAAGTCTTATATGATGATTATTTGGAATGGAAGAGTCCTTTTCAAGGGGAATCGTCAAAACAAGACAAAAGTAAATAAGGAAAGGATCCTCCTAAACCACCTCCTTCACCTACATCTTATCCATCTTCTTCTTCTTCTTCAAGTACAAGTTCAACCTGTACCCCAAGAAAACATTCTCATAAACATAAGCATGATATTTCATTACTTAAGCTTGATGTGAAATTTGAATTTCCCATGTATGATGATGAAGTCAATGCTGAGACGCTTGATAACTAGGTCAGACAAATGGAAGCTTATTACAGTGTCCAACAAATCAAAGAAGAGGCAACCCAAATCAAATTAGCATCACTTCATCTTGTAGGCACAACACTCATCTAGTGGAAAATTAAGTTGCAACATGGTACTCAACAAGCTGGTAATGTATTTCTATCATGGCAAGATTTTGTTTTTGCACTTAAAAAGTAGTTTTATCCCTTGGGTTATAAGGAAAAATATTTAATTGAATGGAAAAGTCTTAAACTAATAAGAGTACAAACGGTGCAAGAACACATAGATGAATTTTGTAATATGGCATTAATATTAAATATCCCATTACACACACAAGAAACTTTGATGAAGTATATAGGAGGTTTACCTGCACATATTCATAACATTGTATTTATGTTTGGACCTACTAATATTGATGTGTTTTTTGTTCAAGAAACGTATATTGAAGCAGGAAAAACACGAGTTGGTGTATCATGGGAATCATCTTTAAGGAAATAAGACAAAATAAAGAGAAATGGAAAGAAATAAAATTCAACAAAAATTAAGGAAGAGAAGCTCTCTTGCAAGCATTGCAAGAAAGCAGGGCATGATGATGAACATTGCTAGAAATTGCATCCAAAGAAGAGACCGAAGTGGTTCAAAGAAATGAAAGGGAGGAAAATAGTTGCAACCGCAACATGACCAATAGACATGGGGTATGATTCAGGTGATGAGACTAAAATCACAGCAGTTGGTTTGACACGTAAAATTGGTGATGAATATGATTCTAGAAGTAAATTGCTTCATATAAGGGTAATAATGAAACATACTAAGATCAACACATTGATAGATAGTGGATCTCAATCTAACTTAATTTTATAAGAAGTGGTTAAGAAATTGAGGTTAAACACTAAGATGAATCACCAACCTTACTCACTTAAATGGATAAGAAACAATCATAAATTGCACATAACAAAGAAATGCACTTTAAGGTTTGCAATTTCATCTAAGTATGTGGATGAAGTAACATGTGATGTGGTGCCACTAGAAACATGTGGAATGGTCTTAGGAATCCCTTATTTATATGATCAAAAAGAAATATTCTACAAGGAACATAATAAATATCACTTAACTAAAGAAGGCAATGAATATGTTGTACATGCTCATCGCATAAAAGAAAATCAATCTCTTCAAACAATGGAACAATTAAGGAAGACAACTTATGCAAGCAACACAACTATAAGTGTTATAGGTAAAACAATTGATCTTAAGCATGAACATGAGATGGTTGTAGGATGGGAATTCAATCATACTTTTCTTCAAGATAAGTTAATTCTGTGAAAGCACATAAAAAATATTGGTTCATTTACAGTCATATTTATGATGTTATCGCTGCTAAGGTTTTCTACATGGATGGTAGTGGATTCAGTATGATGTGAACAAATTCAAGTGGCTAACAATATGATTTTAGTTGTCATGTTTTTTTTTCAATTGATTATGATGCGACGGGTGCACAGGACAGAGTTTATAGACAAAGGACAAGTGGGGAGGCCTATCCTGCACTTGATGACTGGTTAATATCCTTTTGGAGGACCAAAAAATCTGAGTGGGAAGGTATCATCCAAAATGGATCCAGGAAGGACTAAAAATAAAAGTTCTCATAAACAGACAAAACTAGCTCCATTGCATCAAGCTCGTCGAACAGATTATGTCCATACATCATTTTCTGAAAATGAACATTATATGCAAAAGTTATCGCGTTTTGGTTGATTTATGAAACATGCAAAAAAAATTCAAAGTCAACAGTCAACAGGTCGTACTACTGACATCAACAGTATGTCATCATGAAGTGGAAGTGACATCAGCATGACATGGAAGTGACATCATGATGACATCAGTAGCAACACATGGCAACACGATGAGGTGAAAAGTGTCACTCATTTTTGGCATTTTCCAGCTCAGTTGGACCAGTACGAAAGTAACATCTAGCATTGTACAGAAGTGACACATGGCACAATATGGATGTTGACACATGGCATGATGACATGGTTTTACGGTTGATGATGTGACCCAATGATAGTTTGACAGGTGGTGGTACGAGGTTGACTGCACAGGCTGACAGGACATGACATGGCGATAGGTGGCAGGCTCAGGGTATGACACATAGTTGTACAGATGTGATGTGGCACCAATGACAACATGACACATAGAAAGTACAATAGCGACATGGAATTGTTGATTGGGAAGTTGACTGTGTTCGTGACTGGCCTATACAGTCCAATCACAAGGTGACATGTGGCCTAATCAGAGGGCGCCACATAGCACCATGGATTTGGCCAATATTGGTTGGTTCAAAAATCTATTACCTTCAATGGTTTGAACCTCCGACCTATCCTCCAACCAAATACTTTGCAAAAATTGGCAAATCAACCAGCCTACTATGGGACTTGTTTAACCATATGCCTGAATATGGTTTTGAATTGGTATGGTGCGGAGGTTTTGGGATAAACCCTAGTCGGCGGGGGCTAGCACGACCAACCAGGGGCCCTAGACCAGGAGTTGGACCGGAAGTTTAGGGTGAAGGGGGCCTAACCACTCGACATACGACTACCATGCAACCTGAAGAAAAGGGCTCAATTAGAGGAATAGGGCCAACCCTCATCATATGGTCATATGGAAATAACCCATATGACTAGGAGCCCAATTGTTGGCCCTTGGTTATGGAAGAAAGAGAATATTAAGGAAGAAAGGTGAAGTAAAAAATGCACGGAAGGCACATTGACTAAGAATGGGTCGAAGTGGTCAAAGAAGCGGAAACAAAGGAGCAAAGAAAGGAAAATATAGCCATTGAAAGAGAATACCAAGGAATACAGATTAGGAAGAAAGATGGATCATGGACAACTCAGAAAGAGGAAGAATCCACCGACGGATGCTTGGAGCACCTCGTGGGAAAGAAATAAAGATAGGTGGGAGAAGCCCTGAAAATGTAGGTCAAGTGGACCTAGGGTTGTGGATCTAGGGTTTTGACACCTAGACATTTGTCATGAAATGTATAAATAAGGGTATAGGAGAGTTGAGAGGGCTACTCAATAATTGGTTCATACTATTGCGGTTAATATTTGTTGAGCGTAGTTGTTGTGTGTGAGAGAGAAGAAGGCTATTGTAGAGATTTTGTATTGTAAGATCTTTAGCTGGGTGCGAAGGTCAACCTTGCAACTGGGTGCATAGGTAGGAGAGAAAAAGAAAGAGAGATATATGCAAGCTAAGTGCGCAGATAGAACTATATGTTTTCACATAATATATCAATAAACGTAGTTATGTGGATGTATCCCTAGGGAGAGGGTGAACCACATATATCTTGTTGATATGTGTGATTGATCTTATGTTATTTGTTTTCTTTTATATTGTTAATGCAATGTTATGATAGTTCTAAGATATAACTTGCGAAGAAGATTTAAGTGTGGTAAAGAATATCTAGATTGGTGTGTGTTGCTTCCTTGGATCCACTTTGCATTTCCCCTGGTTGTAGACACCTATGTCCTGCAACCCCCTATTGCTACTTCGGGTGAGACTGCATCTACTCCGTAGGTGTTTCCTAAAGGGCCAGTAGTTAGGGCTTGTTGGCACACTGTTAGAGTTGAACCCTGCGTCTGCCCATGTTCCAACAAATGGTTCTATTGCTGGGACTGGGATATTTTTGAGGGAATGTCAAGGCGGTTTAAATTGAAGATAGGGATTTAGAATTGGATAGAGGAACAAGAAAAGGACTTCGTTGAAGCTCAGAACAAGAACCCTATTATTAGTACAAAAGACTGGTTGGGAAGGTACATCTTCACCGACATACACTAGATTTTCTTTGGAGGAATTCATAAAGAGTTATACGAGTGGTTAGCCAGATTCAGAGATACCCAGTTTGAGATCAGACCTAGACCACTTGTGATTTGGACATCCGCGATGATCAATAAGGTCAATGGATTTGATAATGACATGTCAAGAGAAGTAGATAACTGGTTTGATAGCACCATTGGAGGCTACATTACTCAGTTTTCTATTGACAGAGTAGAGTCATATAGCCAAGAAAAGAGATATTTCTTTAAGGGAATTAGAGGAAAAATTTTACACTTTTTGAAGTTGAAGATCAAGATGTTATTGCATGAGAAGAACATCTTTAAGATACAGTAATTGGTCGGATTGAAAATTTAATGTTCAATAACTCAGAAAACGACAACGAGACAAAGGTTGGACATATGCACAGTGGGAGAACCTTCATAGAGGTTCCTCTGGTGAACCTATTTGAGAAGACTCACGAGCCACTGGCATAGGACGAAGGGTTCTATAGTGGAGAAGAAGAAGAGTTATTGAAGGAACATTCAGAGTCTGCTAGGGTAGAGGAAGGAAAGACTGGAGAACCTCGCCAAGAAGAATCATAAACTTTAGGGACTGCGCCTACCATCAAAGTAAGTACTATTACTCCTCATGTTATTTTAGCAGCACTAAGTAACCATAGTAGCCAAAGTTATCAGAGCACTCAGAGCACTGTTACCAGCAGTTCAACACATACTTAGTCAAGAAACCTAGGAAGATCTATGGAAGATGAAATGAGGCTACCTATATTTAGAGGAGATGGATTTGAAGATCCTGATCAACATTGGTTCTTATGAAAAGATGCATAGAGTATTAAGCAAGTCAATGACGATGTTGTTAAGAGAGCTCAATTTAGTACTACCTTAAGAGACCGCGCACTGAGATGGTACATAAAGTTTGTTAAAGGGATTGTACAGCCTAAACCATTGAACAATATCAAGACTGTGTTGAGTGTATAATTCAAGAAACCAGAGTCAAAGTCACAATGCATTAAAAAACTGA
This sequence comes from Picea sitchensis, assembly GCA_010110895.2. Classification (NCBI taxonomy): domain Eukaryota; kingdom Viridiplantae; phylum Streptophyta; class Pinopsida; order Pinales; family Pinaceae; genus Picea; species Picea sitchensis. The sequence continues at coordinate 12,697 of SNQJ01S0023396.1, forward strand.
AAGAAATCAAGAAGAGAGTAGCTGAACCTGTTTGGGAGTTTGATCAAAGGTTTAAGACCTTGACAGGCCGCTTGAACTTTCAGATTCCAGACGAGAAAAACAACGAATGGTTCATTGCTTCCCTCTTACCACACATCAAAGTTCCTCTGATGCAACAAAAGGTCGCTTTGTAGGTTGAGGCATTGGAGATCACCATGAAACTAGAATCAACCCCTATGGGAGAATCCAACTCAGATATGAGTCAAATTTTGAGTCAGCTAACTAGCTTATCTCTGCAGGTCGAAGATATGAAGAAACAAAAGGGAAAATATAAAAGAGAAGACATCTAGTGCATCAGATGCAAATCAGAGGGGCATGAAAAGGAGCATTGTCCCCTATTTAATGAGTACTTGGGCTCTGGAGCTCTGATCTCTTTGAATCAGGTTACTCTACCCTGGTGCGAGGTATGTAGAAATAGGCGTCGCCCTGGGGAATGTTATTACATGCAAAAATATGTCCAGACACCTACTAATCTTTATTGCACATTCTATCAATATATGGGGCATGATGAGAAGTATTGTAGGGATTATGACCTCTTGCATGAAAGGTCAAGAGATACATATAGGATTCAAGGAGAGATGTACCAGGAGGGAAATGATACGTAGTTTAACTCCCCAGGAAGAGGTAACTTCAACCCTTATGGTGGATTCAGAGGAAGAGGATGAGGAGGAGGAATGGGTCGAGGTTGAGGTCAGATGATTTGTTATAAATACTCCTAGCCAGGTCACTTGGAAATGGACTTTCAGAACCCTTGTACCACTTGCAGTTACTGTAATTCATTTGAACATGTTATTGAATATTATCCAGTGTTGTTAGCAAAACTTCAGGAGAGACGAGGGGGAAACCAGCATGTACAGCTAATATCAGTAGAACCTCATGGAGATGATCCCACAATTGTTGTTATCACTAGAGGAGTAGTTGTTATAGGAGAAGAGAGGGTGACTCCAGGAAAGACTACAGAAGAATCAAGTATCAGAAGATCTGCAGAGAAGACATAGTTGTTTGATCCAAGGAAAGAAAAACAGATGTTTGAAGAAGCGAGAAGAGAATTTGGAAGAGAAAAGGATTATTCATCTAAGGCACAACTAGAAGTGAAAGAATGTGGAATTCTCCTAGCATTCGATTAGTCTGCCTCGCCCAGAGATGGAAAAAAAGTAAGCAAGATTGTCAATTTCTTGTATATGTTCATTGATTTGATTAAGGATGAAAGAGTTGTGCACGAACTACAACACTTGATCAGACAATATGAGCTAGGGAAGGTATATCCTTTGCTGAATAGATAAATACATCAAGTATCTAGAAAGAGAAGGACAAACAAGGAACTACACCTTAATTCTCATATTGGATACTATGACATAGATTACGTGGTCCTCGAATTGGGATCAGAAGTCAACATGATGGCGAAGCAGACCTGGGCATTCATGGGAAAACCTAAGTTTATTTATTCCTCTATCAGGCTCAGGATGTCTAATAAGCACACAGTAAGCCCCTTTGGAATACTGGAGCATGTCCCTGTGGATATCGATGGGGTAACGCCGTTTGCAGACTTCAAAGTAATTGAGATAGTTGATGATAGTTGTCCTTATCCTGCACTATTAGGAATTGATCGGGCTTTCAAAAATTATACTATGGTTGACTTAAATAAAATAAGAATGACATTTGAAGGTGATTCATTTGGGTCAGTGTACCTCTTGATCCTAACGAAGGTCGCAGATACACATAACCCATCAGAGAAGAAGACCATGCTTATAAACTAGAGAATATATATAAATTGACAACAAGACATCAAGATTACATTAATCCTACAACAGATGGAAGTTTAAGATGGTGAAGTGAAAGCGCATTCTTTTCAGATTCATAAGAATCACTGGAGAACTGGAAGAATAGGATGTATGAAATCTCTACACGGAGGTGTGGCAGATTGATCCAGGAAATTCGTTGGATTAGCATAGAAGTAAGTAACCTATCCACATTCGATGGTTTAAATTGTTTACAAACATTATTTTTGGAATTTGAGGAAATTGTACCAGTACAACAGAGGCTGTTGGCACTGGATGAAGCCTTGAAATCAACACCAACAATATGGTGGGGAACACACAAGAAGAACATAACGAAGTGAGTGAAATTTCCCACTTTGTTGAACGTATGTGGTTTAGACCAATTTGAAGGGTGATAAGTTCAATACAAAGGTCAAAGAAGTCCAAAGGACCATGTGAGGAGGTGTGAGGAGGCCTATAGCAACATCCCTAAAGAACAGTGGGTGCATAAATTCATTAATACTTTGGACACAATGCCTATCAATTTGTATCTTCAAGCGGAACTATGCCTCACCACTTCAGATTGGTACGGTATGACTCAAAAAATTATAGCTACATTTTTATTTGAAATTCATTACTCCACAGTCAATCAATATTTACAAGTTATAAGACAGAAAGTCTTTGAGGAGGAACCTAACCTCCCTGTTGAGCAAGAGGAAGATGAATGGAATGCACCTCTTTATAAGTTATAGGGTTGTTACAATATCAATGATGACGAAGATGACGATCCTAGGAATGTGAAAAACACACAAATGGAAGGACAAAGAGACATAGAAGGGCCAGGGGTTGAACTACCTTTCATTGGACAACCGATCAAAATCAAGAAATTTAATATTGGAACAAAGAAAGTACCTAAGTTGGCCAACATTGGAGATTATTGGGATGATGCCACTATTGATAAGATCACATAATTACTGCATGAATATTAGGACTTGTTTCCAACCAAGTTCACTGACATGAAGGGAATTAAAGGGCCCATGGGAGAAATGAAGATCCCCTTGAAACCAGATGCAAGGCCAGTCAAGCAGAGACCCTACAAACTGAATCTCAAGTATAAGAAGAAATTCAAGATTGAATTAGACAGAATGAGGGAAGTAGGAATCATAGAACTTGTTGAAGAATTAGAGTGGATTATCCCTATGGTGGTCTAGGATAAGAAGACAAGAGAAATCAGGATATGTGTAGATTTAAGGAAACTGAATGATGCATGCCTACATGACCCCTTCCCTACACCCTTTATTGATGAAGTTCTAGGTAATGTAGGAGGACAAGAAGTTTACTCCTTCACAGATGGATTTTTAGGTTATCACCAGATCAGGATTTCTAAGGAAGATATACATAAGACCACATTTGCGACAGAATGGTGTTCTTTTCAGTACACAATGACTCCCTTTGGCTTGAAGAATGCACCAACAATCTTTTCCAGGGTGGTGTTCGAAGCATTCAAAGAACTTTTACATAAAATTTTGGAATCCCATTTTGATGATTGGACTGTTTTTAGCTTATTGAAAGACCATATTGAATTTTTAAGATTGATGTTATATAAATGTAGGTAATGTCATATTGCCCTGAATTTAAAAAACAATGTATTTTATTTTCACACTTTGGAGTGCTGCTAGGGCATATTGTGTGTAAGCATGGATTGTTGGTAGATCCTTCCAAGATTTCCATCATTTTCAATCTACCTCCCCCTACATCGGTTAGACAGTTGTGCACTGCATTGGGGCATACTGGATACTCCTACACATCAAAATTACTCACTTCAATAGTGTCACAAGTGTTGTCATTACAATTGTTGTAAGTGTCACATATTGTTCGCAAGTGTCGCATATTGAACATAAGTGTTTCAAGTGTCACAAACATCATACTTCCATCTTGCCTATTTCGTGCCTCTAACAACATCATAAGGACACCTAAGACACCTCAAAGACTAGTTTTTAAGAGGAGAAATCAGTTGACAAGGAGTACAAGCCTTTTGCCACTAGAATAACCACTCAAAAATAGATTTTGGAGGGCAATGCCCCCCTACCCATTTTCAGGGAGTGCTAGTGCTCCTTGGGCCTCTTTGTGGGAGTACTCAAACTCTCTATGTACCCTTTTGGGGGAGCTCTACCTTTTCTGAGCGGATTTTTGGTTTGTTGAGCTAAAACATGGAAGAATCCCCTCAATTTCTGAAGGTGGTTGGATTCGAATAGAAAATGCATGATCTTAGGGAAGATCCTCAACTGAAGGAGAAGAATCCTCAACTTATCCCAAATATCTCTCAAGTGGTTGGTCCTCTCCAAGGTTATATATGGAGGCCTCCTCATGGTGAAATTGAAGGTAGAGACTAGAGATTGATACCAAACTTATGATCCTATAAGTGGTATTAAGAGAAACGATTGGGGATATGAAACTTATGATATCATAAGTGATATTTCATCAAAGAAAATAGTGTAGATTACTTGAGAAAAGGGGTCGGACAAGGAGAAATAGAAGAAGTTGTTGCACCTTCATCAAAGGATTGTAAGTACTTTTATTTGTTCTCATTAATAAACAATGCTTGGCATGTTTCTTTCAAACTTATGTTTGTTCCACATGATTTTGTCTTTAGTAGATAGATCTATATTTGAGATAATATCAGTAGAATAGGAAGTCCATTGTATCTTTGTTTGTTCTACAGGACCTATCAGGGAGCTCAGGATCGAAGCTCATCGTCGACATTGCAAGGACAAACATCGTTAATAAGGTAGATATCTTTCTTCTTATCCTTCATATGTTAGCTTGATTAGAACTAAAAGGATGTCAGTGTCCATTTTAAGCACTTTTTTGTCTTGGCCTTAGGAGTCTATAGACCAAGAGGGGATTCACTTGTCCACAGGAGGATTCACCTGTAACATAAATTGGTGACTCCACTAGGGAGGAGCTCTGATTTTTGTCTCCTTTCCTAGATATTGTTTTGTCCCTTTACCCACTCATTTCAATTTCTCCATACTCTCATAATGTATCTTTGATTCTTAGATCTAATTTATTGGCTCTTGATTTCATCATATGCAATTTGATTAACTAAGTCTGCTTGAATTTTTGAGTTTCTAGTCATTTTTCTAAACTTTTGAAGCAGAGAGATCCCCTGCCCTTACTATCAGAGTGTTAACACTCCCTGGTGGTCTTACATAGAGCACTGGAATGCTCTGGTTCCCTTTACAACAGAGTGCTACCCCTTTTCTGTGAGAAATCCTCTAGGTTTTTATTCTCTGGGTTCATTTTTTTTTGCTTTTTGCACTTGCTCAAAGTTTCATACTCTCAGTTCATCTTTGTCATTGACCTTAAACACCTTATTTCTGAGAATTCATCCTCTTTTGTTTGGGAACTTGACATTTACTTTCCTTGCCCTGAAGTCGCTCTTTGTATTTGTTCACCTAGAGTTAACTTGTTGTTTTCTTCTCGTTTATCTGACTGAGTGGAAGATTTTGTGAGGAAATCCAAAGGTCTGTGAACCTTTACTTTTGATCTTTGAGGTCAGTTTTCCATCATTTATCTTTTGTTTGAGGTTTTTGGCTCTTGTTTGCAAATTTGCTCATCTGTGTCTTTCTTGTTTATTCACGATGAGAGTGTATTTTGGTTTGTGTGAGGTTTGCTTTTGATTGTTTAATCCTAAAGTATGATTGACATTAGAAGTTTTACATCTGATCATCATTCACATATAAGAAAAAGGACATATTTTAGTGATTGGTTTGGATATTAGAAGACATTTCTGAATTTTTTTAGCATTACATTGGATTTGATTGAGAAACAATTGTATGAGGATGTTGCATTTTAGTGTTTGATAATGAAAAGAACTTTCTCTCTTTCCCTTAAATAGACATTCATTGAAAGACAAGACTTCTTATCATTTTCTTGTGCATTTTTCGAGAATTGATTCATCATACCATCAGTTTCATTTTCATATACCCATGAGTAAAGAAAAGATATAAAATTATTGGTAATTAAAATTTATCTACGAGAACATTTTTGTTTTTAGAATCTTCCACCAACATTAGAATTGGATTAGCACTTTGGATTACGCTGTGAGTACAACTCTCCAAAGTTTTTCAAAACAAACATTTGCATATTGCAATAGGGAGAGAAAATCCAATTTTCGTATAGGCTTTCTGGAATGCCCCTCTCACACATGGGTTAACACGAGGTCACATTCGGGAGAATTACAATGATTATCCCTTCATGTTTCAACTATTTGTAGTGTTTACATCATATATTGGGGGTCACTTGAGGGTATACCCATGATTATGTGTGGGAGCCTCTCGAGTTGATTTCAGACTTGTTATCTTGCCCATACGTTTGGATCGGACTGTCGACTGTACCTGCCCAGGGGCTAACTGCAAGTTGGAATCCTTAGTTTCCATAATATTTAGGTACTTACACAAATTGACGGTGAAGGGAAGTCTCAATGTACCTGGAACAAACATTGGTCAAACTCACTCGGGCTCCCTAGAGGCTAAATCCACAATTACTGCATGGAAGCCTACACCAAGGTGAAAGTTCATTAAGTAGGTCGCCATTGTAATTGTTCCACCATATCCTAGCCCCTTCTTGAATTGATCACGTGACATTGGATTTCATCACCAACTATTACGATCATTAAGACAAGTTTTGTTTTCTTTCTTCCGATTCCTAGATTTTATTAGCGTATGTTGTTTCTTTTCATTAGTTGGCCCTAGATTTTCAGCGTGTACTTTTATTCTCCAAAATTGAGCTTGTAGATGATAAAGGTCTTCGTAGATTGCATAGGATGAAAGGGCTACATCCAAAAGGCTACCAACCCTTACCTCCTAACCCTCCAGAAGATAACTACCGTGGAGAGGTAGAAAATCAATCTGACACTAGGAGTGTTGTTACTCCTTCGTTAGACAACCCAGGAGGTGCTTTGGTTATGGTTGCGAATCCCACTCCTCACACTATATCTATGTCGGTAACCCCTCTTGAACCACTTTTTCTTCGTTTAGACTCCCTTGGGAACATCATAGATGAAGAGGTCCCACAGTTACCTGATAGAGATTTTAACGAAACATATATGGGATCCACAGAACCAATATTTGGTGATGAGTATAGGACTCCTATTCATCCTACCACTACAGTAGATACAAATCCCACACCTTCTCATTTTGTATGGAGGATTTCATCAGGGTGCGATCTCTATGAGAATTTTGAATCCATTCGACAACCATTTCATCCTCATGACCCTCCTGTTGAAATGGGAGCATCCAATGAAACTATGAATCACCCCATCGATCAGGTCATTAACCGTATTGTTATGTCATCAAAAGTCCATCCTAATGCTAAACTCATCACCTCTACTCATTCCCAAGGCACTTCGATCCCTACCCCCACTTTTACAAACTTTCACTCTACAGCTCCACATGTTCCACACGATATTGTTGGGACATCTTTGCACTAGAGAATGCAGACCCTTGCTAGCCAAATACAACCGACAGGAGGGAAACCACCATCTAAAAGACCTATACCTCCTGGAATACCACCATTCTATGACAGGCTTACCCCTCTTGGGGGACAACCCCCTTTTAATGTTCCTCCTTGAGGGAAACCCCCCTTTTCCAGCCATAACCCAGTCGTTAATCCACTGCTGGCAGGGGGGAAATCTTCGTTTGCTGGAAACCCTTCACAATCCTGGCGAGTATCTTTGGAAGGCACATTTACCAAACCCCATGATGGGGGGCACTCATATCATAACCCACAAAGAGGAGTATCAAATCTTGTTCCTTTTGAACCATCTTATGGACAACCTTATCTCAGAGGCATTCCAAACACCACCTGGAGTCCTTAAGGAAAAAAACCTTATCCTTCCCAAGGGTCTAATGTTTATTCTCCCCCTAATGTGTATCTGCCTCCAGGATCTACTTCTTACCCTCCTTAAGGGAAACATGTTTATCCTCCTCATGGGCAAGAAAATCACTCAGCTTATAATGCTCAGAACCCACCGGGTTATGCAAATGTTTCTTAACCATCATTGAATCCTGCTTATCCTGATCAGCAACAACCGTATGTAGGAGGACCTACTGGTTACAATTATCCACCTAACCTAGTTTATGGTTGTACTGGTGTTCCTATGCCACACCAGTATCATCCACAAATTAACTGACAGTTACCTTTCCTTGGGACTCTGGATCTCCCAGACTTGTCTCGGTTAAGCAATGATCCTATTTTTCATTCACTGGTTTGGGTAGTTATTCTAGCTAAACTTCCTTCTGATATTCCAAAATTTGACGGAAAATATGGAGAAGATCAAAATAACCATGTGATGACTTTCCATTTGTAGTGTTCATTAAGCTCCCTCATGGATGATTCTATACGTTTGCGTCTTTTCCAGTGAACACTTACGAGTTTTGCAACAAAGTGGTATATTGAACTACCACGTGCTTCTTTTCATGATTTCAACTCCCTTGCCATGTCTTTACTCATGCACTTTCAACTACCTATTCGCTACAAGATGGGTACTGAACTCTTGACCTCCCTTCGTCAAACTAACTCCATGCATATCTATAACCATATTCATGAGTGGAGACGACGATGAAGGATGATCAAATCAATCATTCTTGACCTATTATTGGCGTAGTGGTTTACTAAATCACTTTTACCCCCGATCGCTCGTGATGTCACTATGGGTGGCGCAGTCACCAAGGAAGAAACCATTGCTCAGGCTCAGTACTTAGATTTAGCTTATTCACAATCTGGTACTTTGTATGAGTTAGTTATGAATGTTGCTCGAGCTAATGCCGATCCATCCAAGTCATCATCCTCATCTCATGCAGACGGTGTTATCGGTTCTGTCAAGACTCAATCTACTTCCCAGATGACCAAACTCTCCTCTATCTCCCCACAAACTCATATATCTAAGGTGAATGCAATTCAATCTTCCCCTTCAAAACAATCTAGAGGTAAGAAGAAGGAAAAAAATAAATAAATAAATACTAATAACAATGGACAACCAAAACATCAATCCCAAACACCTGCTACCGAAAAGAAACCACAATGGAAACTGAAATTCCCATGTATCATTTGTGGTGATGATCACTACGCTCGTGACTATCCACATCACGATGAAGTGGCCAAAAATTTCCAGGGAAATTCACAACCCACTGTTCTTACTCAGCCTTTTCCACAACAACAATCCATAGTTGCTCAAACCCCCTCTCCTGGGGGTAGTTCTATCTATCCTCATGATGAGGCCTCGACAAGTGAGCATATTTGTATGTTTAATGGGATTAATTTGACCACTTTCTCTAAGACATACGACACATCGGTTACACCTGACAAAGGAAAGGTCGCTAATGGTACCGATACTTTACTGGATCCATCACCATCCTCTGTTAATCCTCCATATGGACCACTTCATATTGAGAAACCTATGGTCGACTCTATCTTACGCCCTCCTAAGAGATCTATCCATAAATCTACCTTTAATCCTAGTTCACATGCCACCCAAAACTACAACATTGTTGAAGATTTGGCTCAAGCATCATGTGCTATGTTTGCGTTAGAAGTTCTACAACACTACCCTCGTCAACGTAGAATTGTATTGGTTGCTATCGGCACTATTGATCCTGAGTCATCCAACCATATCATGTTTAGCCTAGACAATTATACATCTAGACTCTCCCACCAACGTGCTTTCCAAATTGATGTTATTGTTCATAATCAACAAATTCACTGAACCATCTTGGATGAGGGAGACTCTACTTATGTCATGTCATTAGCATGTTGGAAAATTTTAAAATCACCCACACTTAACAAATCCCCAATGATGTTATGTGCATTCGATGGGCAAGGTTTTCATCCCCATGGGATTTTACAGTCACTGCCCGTCGAACTGGGTGGCAAGACCGTCACTGTTGATGTTGAGGTGGTCAATGCTCCCCTCGATTACAACTTATTACTTGGAATAAGTTGGTTTTATGATATGAATTTCATTTCCTCGTTGGTGTTTCGATGTGTACAATTCTCTCATCAAGGAAAAAATTTCACTGTCGATCAATTAGATTTCTGTACACCCAATGTTCGCGCTCCCGCTACCAATAATATTCCATTCTTGGGAGATCACAAGATCACGTATGAAAGCATTGGTGTTGTCTTGTTGAAATATTCTGGCCTCATGGGTACCTTCCCTGCACCACTTCAACCGACCACACATCATATTTCCACCATCAATATGATTTCGACCATGACTTATCAATCATTGGAATCATCTGACCCTTGGATTGTACCTAGTCCCTTGGAAATTGATGCACTATGTGACACCATGCCACTTAGTCCAACCGAAACATCATACGTTTCTATTCAATCCACCTCTCCCTCCTCGGATGACCAAAATCTATTGGCACCCGACAGTTACTCGATGCCATCATGATTAAATTCCTTGTCATTTTCATTCGACGACATTTCCCTAATTTTTCCTTCTGATGAATCTATTATGGAAATGCTTAGCATCAACACAATGCCTCGAGATCATAACCATCATCGATCCTCTTTTCTTCCCCCTCGTGAATAAATTTGGTAAGATATACTCTCTATCTTCCCTCCTGATGTTTATTTTCCATTGTCTCCTATGACTTCAACTTCCGATGATTTGGATCTAGTAGTTGACATGGTGATCTCTTCAGTAGGGCTATTAGAGCCTGATCTCCTTAGCCCTGTTGTGGCCCTCAACACATGTTCCTTACAGAGTGATTTTCTTCCATCCAGTGAAGATCTCTTGGAATCCATGACCGAGTTTTGTCCATTGACATGGTGTCCTTCTAGAGTATTATTCTCTTAGAAGCCATGATCAAGGAGAGGTCATGAGAACAATTTTTCTTCTCTGTAGCAATCTCATTAAAAAATGAAACAGAGGTCACGAGCACAGTTTCTCATTTCTGTAAGCAAGCTCGTTAAAAAATGAAACAAAAATCTGGGGATTGAACCCGGAGCCCTGAGCATAGTTCTTTTTCTATGTCAAGCTTGTTAAAAAATGAAACAATCACCTCTCTTGAACCTTCTTTTCATCCACTCTTATCCTTTTTCTCCATCTCGTAAAGAAATTGGTGACAACCTCAAAGTCAGTGAATGAATTGAAGATTGGAGGGCATGTCTCTAGCCTTTGATGGTCATTCTGGAGTTAAGCCACTAGATTTTAAGTTGGGGGCATACCAATCTTAGTCTTTGTTCTTTCTCGTGCTCTAAAAAACATGAGAATTTAACCGAGTAGACTTTTATCACTTTTTTGGACTCGCACAGATATATGAAAAAGGAACCCTTTGGAGTGGTCTTTGATCTCTTTTCAGACTCTCTAAACATGAAAATATTGTCGAGTGATCTTGCTTCCTTTCCCACTCGTTAAAAGGTTTGAAAGGGCATATTTTGAGTGATAATTTATCTCTTTTTTAGCCTCGTGAGACTAACATTACGAAAAAGGAAAACACTGGAGTCATCTTTAAATTCTTTTCAGACTCTCTAAATATGAAAAATCACCGAGTTTACCTTCTCTGGACTCGTTAAATGAGCATACATTGAAGGGCCCATATGGGACTCAACCCTTACTTCTTCCAGTTTGCTAAACAAAGGAAAAAGGACTTATCGAAGGCGAGTCATATTGAGAATGTGTTACCCTCCTTGAGCTTGTTAAATTAAAAAGAGGTACTCGTCTATCTGGATGGGGGAAAAATTGAAGGAAGCAAGCCAAGAAGTTTTTTAGAACACTACCAGTAGCTCTTACCGTCTCCCTTAAACACGACACTTTGTCTTTGCATGCACTTTTATACACTGAACCTCTGCACTGAGCCAATCCTCTGAGTTTCTTTTACTCTTTTGGGTCACTTGATGAAAGTCACAACATCCACTGGATCATCATGTTTTGGCCCATCTCAAGTTTTCGATGTTGTGCCTCAGTGTTCAAGGGAAGTATCTACCTCGAGAGTCAGCCATCACAAATATCTTGTTTCAATACTTGTGTTAGTCCATGTTCATTTGATCTACCAATTACATCTCTATGTTAGTTTCATGTCATTTATGGGGGATATATCAAGGCCCTCCTTCGACGAGTCTATTCCTGTTGAATTCAACACATTATCCAAGAGCTAGACTTAGAAACTAGTTAGTACTTTGAGACCTGCATGCCTCAATGGAATGCCTCCTCATGTCCGACAATAGGTTTACATGATTGACCCTTGATCAGATGATTCAATGGATTTTCGACTTCATCTTATCTATTCACATTCGTTGGAATGTACTAGAGTACCTTGGGAATCATTGACATCAATGGTGATCTCCCTCGCACTTGTTAACGGTTTACCTCATTGACTGGTAATCAAGTGGTTTCTACCATGTTCGACATCAGGACATCTATTCACATGGTTAGATTCGTACTACATCGGGATAGGTAATAAGACCTTGGGTTGAGTTATCACTCTTATATATACTTTACCTAGGTTGAGAAGGAGTTCTTTTGAACTATGGCACATATACTGTTACATAGATCCACTTTGTACTGGTCGTGGCTATGTCTTTTCATATTGTAGATCCACTGTGTATTCTTCGTGGCTACGATCAGTTCATGTCATAGGAGTATAGATCCAAATTGTATCTTCAGTGGCTATACCTTTTGTCAATATAATTATGGATCCACAGTGTATTTTGTGGCGGCCATACCTAAAAAGTTTTTATCACTCAAGCATAGGTATGCCTGCCTTGGGTTTGAAACATGTCATAATATTTGTTTGATGGTTGTGTACATATTTTTCCAGCCTATCTGTGTCCATAAACTTTCTTGAAAAAAGTCTAAAAAGTACTTCAGTCATCATCATCTTCTGACTTCGCACTTTGGGGGGCAATCTGTTACAAATAAAAATTACTCACTTCAATAGTGTCACAAGTGTCATCATTACAAGTGTTGTAAGTGTCGCATCTTGTCCACAAGTGTCACATATTGACCAGAAGTGTCACAAGTGTCGCAAACATCATACTTCCATCTTGCCTATGTCCTGCCTCTAACGACATAATAAGGACACTTAAGACACCTCAAATACTAGTTTTGAAGAAGAGAAATCAGTTGATAAGGAGTACAAGACTTTTCCCACTGGAATAACCACTCAAAAATGGATTTTGGAGGGCAGGGTTCCCCTACCCATTTTTAGGGAGTGTCAGTGCTCCCTAGTCCTCTTTGGGGGAGTGCTCAAATTCTCTGTGTACCCTTTTGGGGGAGCGCTACCTTTTCTGAGCGGATTTTTGGTTTGTTGAGCTAAAATAGGGAAGAATCCCCTCAATTTCTGAAGGTGGTTGGATTTGAATAGAAAAGGAATAATATTAGGGAAGATACTCAATTGAAGTAGAAGAATCCTCAACTTATCCCAAAGATCTATCGAGTGGTTGGGCCTCTCCAAGGTTATATAAGGAGGCCTCATCATGGTGAAAGGGAAGGTAAAGACTAGAGATTGATACCAAACTTATGATCCTATAAGTGGTATTAAGAGAAAATATTAGAGATATGAAACTTGTGATCTCATAAGTGAGATGTAATCAAATCAATCAATGTATATTACTTGAGCAAAGGGGTCAAACAAGGAGAACTAGAAGAAGTTGTTGCACCTTCATCAAAGGATTGTGAGTACTTTTATTTGTTCTCATTAATAATGAATGCTTGGCCTGTTTCTTTCAAACTTATGTTTGTTCCACATGAGTTTGTCTTCAGTAGATAGATCTATATTTGAGCTAATCTCAGTAGAATAGGAAGTCCATCGTATCTTTGCTTGTTCTACAGGACCTATCAGGGAGCTCAGGATCGAAGCTCATCTAGGACTTTTCAAGGACAAACGTCATTAATAAGGTACATATCTTTCTTCTTCTCCTTCGTATGTTAGCTTTATTATACCTAAAAGGATATCAATGTCCATGTTAAGAACTTTTTTGTCTTGGCCTTAGGATTCTAGAGACCAAGAGGGAATCTTCTTGTCCACAGGAGGATTCACCTGTAACAGATACTACAATAAGTTCATCAGGGGATACGCACAGATAATAGCACCGATGGAAAATATTTTAAAGAAAGATTGTAACTTTCAATGGTCAGAAGAATGTCAGCAGAACTTCGACACACTAAAGCAGAAAATGGTCACTGCGCCTATTCTAGTTTTCCTAGATTGGAGTAAGGAATTCCACGTCCATGTTGATGCTTCATCTATTGCGTTAATAGCAGTGCTATCACAGCCCGAAGCAGGAGATATTGATCACCCACTAGCCTTTACTAGAAGGAAGCTCTCTACCACTCAGGTAAATTACACTACCACTAAAAGATAAGGTTTAGCTATGGGGTATGTGCGGAAGAAATTTCGTGACTACTTGTTGGGAAGGCACTTTAAGATGTTTACTGATCATTCTGCGTTGAAATACTTAGTCAACAAGCAAGTGTTTGGGGGAAGAATATGAATATGGATACTGCTATTCCAGTAATATGATTTTGAGATTGTGGTCAAGCAAGGAAGAATGAATAAGGGACATGATCACTTGTCCAGATTAGAGCATGGAGAGGAACCTATTAGTCTACAGGATACACTACCTGATGCATAGTTGTTGGCCATCAAGAAAATCGATGATCACTTAGCCGAGATAGTTCAGTTCCTGTCCACCAGAATGACACCTCGTGTCTACACAGTCATTCAAAAGAAACAATTGGTAGTTCATGCTACAAAGTTTTCACTTATAGCTGGACAACTATATAATATGGGACCCGATGAGATCTTGAGGAGATGTGGTATGGAGGCAGAAAGACCATTGATTCTGGAAGAAGCACATGAAGGCATCGCAAGAAGACACTATGCAAGGAAAGAAACATTGTAGAAGGTTCTTATAGATGGCCTCTGGTGGCCCACTTTACACAAAGATGCTAAGGAATACTATAGAGCCTGTGATGTATGTCAAAGAGTTGGGAAACCTTCCAGAAGAGATGAAATGCCTTTATCACCTCAGCTAACTTTACAAGCATTTGAGAAATGGGCCATTGATTTTGTGGGACCTATTAACCCATCAGGAAAGCGCATAGGAGCGAGATACATTATCATTGCGACAAAGTATTTGACCATATGGGAAGAAGCAAGAGTAGTTAGGGACTGTAGTGCAACTATAATTGCAAAATTAATATTTGAGGATATCATAACAAGGTTTGGATGCCCAAAGATCCTTATGAGCGATCAAGGTACTCATTTTATTAATAAAACTATTGAAGCCTTGACTCGATAATTTGAAGTTCATAATCAGAAGAGTACACCATACCACCCACAAGTGAATGGTACAGTCGAAGATTTCAATAATGTCTTGGAGACAATGATGACGAATATTTGCAGTGTGAACAGAGATGATTGGGATTTAAGAATTCTAGTAGTATTATGGGCTTACAGAACCACTTGCAAGAAGCTGATAATGTAGACCCCATTTAAGTTAGTATATGGCTTGGAAGCAGTGGTACCTATGGAATACTTGGATCCTATCTTAAGAATTACATCATTTACATGTATGGATGACACAAGAATTGTACTAGATAGGCTTGTGCAGTTGGTAGAACTAGAAGAAGACAAGTTTATTGCAGGATTTTATCAGCAGATACAGAAAGAAAGAGAAAAATCTTATCATGACAGACACATCAGGAGAAAATCATTCAAGCAAGGAGATTTGGTATTGGTATTTGACAACAAGTTCATGAAGCACCCAGGGAAGTTCAGGACACATTGGCTAGGACCATTTGAGGTTGCCTACATCATAGAAGGAGGAATTGCACATTTGAATACCCTGAATGGAGAATGGAAGAAAGGTATGGTAAATGGGAGCCAATTGAAATTGTACTATGGAAACCAGTTGCCTCACAACTATCAGTAAAAGAATAAGAAGAAGGGTCTAGGTACTAGGTGCAGTTGAAATTGGGTACCAGACAAACAAAATACAACCTGCACAAGGAAGGGAGGGACAAAGAAAAAAGCACAGGATGCTACACACTGTATGAAGTCGAAGTGAAATAGAAGGTTCAGTATTGCAGTGACTCGGGACGAGTCACATGTGAGTGTTAGGGGCCTGTTGGCCCTTGGTTATGGAAGAAATCCAAGATTAAGGAAGAAAGGTGAAGTATGAACTGCGCGGAAGGCACATTGACTGAGAATGGGTCGAAGTGGTCAAAGAAGCGGAAAAGAAGGAGCAAAGAAAGGAAAAGCTAGCTATCAGAAGAGAAGACCAAGGAAACATATCAACAATGAAGATGGATCATGGACAACTTAGGAAGCAGAAAAAGCCACCGACAGATGCTTGGAGCACCTCATGGGAAAGAGGGAAAGATAGGTTGGCGAAGCCCTGAAAACGTGGGTCAAGTGGACTTAGGGTTTTTTATCTAAAAATGAAGAAGACTTGAAAAACTTGAATAATTATTGCAAGTGAAATGTTATGTGTTTAAAGCAACAGGATCAAATTGCAACACATAAATTAAGGATTACTTATGAAAAATACACATAAACAGCAGCATAAACATTGAACATAAACACATGTGCACATCAATTGATAAAGGATTTCACCCCTCTTATGGGCTACATCTCCTGGTCCAGCTTCCAATGGATCATTATTATTAATTTCTCAAAAATTGCTCAAAAACATGTCTTACAATGCTCAAACTGACAAACTGACTGCTCCAATGGCTTCCCAGCATCCCAAAACCCTTTTCTGGGCTCTTTCGACATCTCAATTGGTCGAAAAATGAAGACGTTAGGCCTCCTGGAAGTCTTCCTCTTTAAGCTTGTTGTCTCTGGTTCTACAATTCGCACCCTCCTTTCACAAACCTGGCTCACACGCTCTTTTAAGTGTAAAAACTCAGTCCCGTACACAACCACACACCGGTACAAACCGTAGGACGGTTAAGGGTGCACCATCCCCTAACCGCCTCGGCATCTGGGCACATGGCGCATGGAACCGAATGCTGAGCAAAGTGGTTAAGTCGTTGTATAACTTCCGTGCCACCGGTCAAACCACGGGTTATGCATATTAACCATTGGTTATGGTTACAAACCCCACGCACATGTTTAATACAATGGGAAAACTATAGCATATATGTATGCGATTATAAAACGTGCGCACCATATAATATACAACGGTTACATGTATTAATACACTATGGGTCGGGGATAAGCCCCGACCCGACCCCCCTCTGCTTAACACAATAAACAATGTTAAATAATAATAAAATCATATCACTAACATGGTTCATGTGGCGGCATAATGTTTATCGGAGGTTTGTCAAGGCTTTAACAATGGGGAGGTTCGGGGGTCGAACCCTGCGGACTCCCACAAAACTTTTACATATAACCAACCAATGAGGGGGACACGTGGCGCCCATGGATTGGGCCACGTGTCTCCTTATTATTCGCCATAAACCGGACATGTGTCTCCACCTGATTCGCCAGCAACCAAGCAATGAAAATGTGCCACATCATCTAACTACCATGTCATCATGATGGTACGGCCTTGCCACGTCACCATGCGGACTGTACGGACAGGTACAGTCAGCATCCAAAAATTTTGCCTGTTTGCCTTGGCGAACAGATCGCGATATCTTCTCCATACGGACTCCGTTTGAGAAAGTAAATATACTTCGTCACATTCTGAGCACTTTGAAAATTGAGCAAAATTTGATCC
>SNQJ01S0023396.1:30249-50407 GCA_010110895.2 Picea sitchensis
TAAGAGGACTTCTTAGAAGGTTCTACTTCTAGAATATTCCTCCTCTAGAATGTTCTTAGGTGATGGTAGCACTATATAAAGGGGTTCAAACAATGTAATGATATATGAAGAGAAATATTGTATTTGGAGCTGAAGCTCATTAGGAGGTTGCCCCCTCGAAGAGGCAAGTGAACAGGAGAGGATCCCTTCCATAGTAGGATCCATTGTATGGTGTTTCCCTACCTCAAGGGTTTGATATAATAAAGTTGTGGTTTTCTATATTGTTCTTCTATATCTGTTGTGGTGATTTTGTATTCAGTATTGGGTTCTTATTTGTAGATCTATTCAGTTTCTTAACAGAGGGGGACACGTGGTGCCCATGGATTGGGCCACGTGTCTCCTTATTATTCGCCATAAACCAGACACATGTATCCACCTGATTCGCTAGCAACCAAGCAATGAAAATGTGCCACATCATCCAACTTCCATGTCATCATGATGGTACGGCCCTGCCATGTCACCGTACGAACTGTACGGACAGGTACAGTCAGCATCCAAACTTTTTGCCTATTTGCCTTGGCGAACAGATCGCGATATCTTCTCCATACGAACTCCGTTTGAGAAAGTAAATATACCGCCGAAATCAGGAAGACGAAACGGACGCAATGGCATTGTTTTCGTCTCATTCCGTGCACTTTGAAAATTGAGCAAAATTTGATCCCCTGATCAGTTTTAGACACCTAGGGTTTTGGATATAGGGTTTTGACACCTAGACATTTTCCATGAAATGTATAAATAATGGTCTAGGAGAGTTGAGAGGGTTGCTTAGTAATTGGTTCGTACTATTGTGGTTAATGTTTGTTGAGTGTAGTTGTTGTGTGAGAGAAAGAAGCAAGCTATTGTAGAGAGTCTGTATTGTAAGATCTTCAGGTGGGTACGAAGGTCAACCCTGCAACTGGGTGCGTAGGTAGGAGAGAAAGAGAAAGATATCGATATGCAAGTTAAGTGCACAGATAGAACTATATGTTTTCACATAATATATCAAGAAATGAAGTTCTATGGACGTAGCCCTAGGTAGAGGGTGAACCATGTATATCTTGTTGTCATGTGTGATTGATGTTGTGTTATTTGTCGTTTGTTATATTGTTAATGCATTGTTGTGATAGATCTGAGATATAACTTGTGAATTAGGTTTAAGTGTGGCAAATAATATCTAGATTGTTGTGTGTTTTTGCCTTGGATTCACTTTGCATTTTCCCTGGTTGTAGATGTCTGTGTCTTGCAACCCCCTATTGTTAATTCGGGTGAGACTACATTTGATCTGTAGGTGTTGCCGAAAGGGCCAATAGTTAGGGATTGTTGGTGCGTTGTTAGAGTTGAACCCTGGTTCTGACCATGTTACAACACCAACGCAAAGGGGATAGCACCAGATTTTTGCCAATGTGGGATTTTTAACTATATAATATGACTTTTATGTTGGTTTTAGCTTGGGTTTGGAGGATTTTTCCCATTTTGGGGGGATCTAGAGACCGATTTGAGGCCATATCTTGGGAGGAAGTTGAGATAGGATCCCCAACCAAAATCCTATATAAACCAAGCATTGTTGGGAATTCAGGACAAGAGAATTAATGTAGAACTTGAATTCGAAGCCATTTTTATGCAGGGAAGCCATTGAGGAAGCGAACTTTGGAGGCCATTTCCGAAAGCTATGATCAACATTTTTCATTGTTGTTAGTTGTGTTGGATTCTCTAGGTCGAGAATAATACAACCATACACGTTTCTAATCCTTTTGAGATACTTCTGATGTAATTTTGCAGCATTAAATATTAATAAGAAATCCTCCTCCACTGAGATAGGATCGAAGACGTAGGCAAACTTGTGTCGAACTCCATTATAAAGCTTGATGTTATTGTTTGTTGTTCCTTTTAATTTCTTTTTTATCTGCATTCTTTATGATGGCTGCAATATTCTTTCATTAAGATCTTCTTCTTTTCTTAATTCCTAAGTGGTAATTTAACACAATCTTAAAACTCAACCAAGTCTTTTAAATATCACTTTTAGATCAAGTGGTATTAGAGCATTTTTATAGTTAGTTGTTTGAGTTTGCATGATTACCAGGGAAAAGCTAAATTGTGGTGAAGACGATATTGTAGAAGGAGATCCAGAGATTGGATTGAGAAATAGGGAATCTCAAAGTGAGAAGAAGGCATTTGAAGAAGGAATGTATTAGAACGAGATAGAGTTTCAAAAAACATTCTTCGCCATGTTAGAGATGGTAAAGGTCTTATATCATGATTACTTGGAATGGAAGAGGCATTTTCAAGGTAAATCGTCAAAACAATACAAAATTGAAGAATGAGAGGATCCTCCTAAACCTCCTCCATCACCTCCTTCATCTCCATCTTCTTCTTCTTCTTCAAGTACAAGTTCAACTTCTACCGCAAGAAAACATTCTCATAAACATAAGCACGATATTCCATTGCTTACACTTGATGTGAAATTTGAATTTCCCATGTATGATGGTGAAGTGAAGTTTGAGAGGCTTGATAATTGGGTTAGATAGATGGAAGTTTATTACAGTGTGCAACAAATCAAAGAAGAGGCAACCCAAATCAAATTGGCCTCACTTCGTCTTGCAAGAACGACACTCATCTAGTGGAAAAGTAAGTTGCAACATGGTACTCAACAAGTTGGTAATGTATTTCCATCATGGAAATATTTTGTTTTTGCAATTAGAAATTTTTATTATTCTTTGGGTTATAGGGAAAAAGATTTAATTGAATGACAAAGTCTTAAACTAAGAAAAGGACAAACGATGAAATAATACACAGATGAATTTTTTAAGATGGAATTAATGTTAAATATCCCATTACATACAAAAGAAACTCTTATTAAGTATATAGGAAGTTTACCTACACATATTCCTAACACTATATTTATTTTTGGACCTACTAATCTTGATGAGGTTTTTGTTCAAGAAACATATATTGAAGCAGGAAAAACAAGAATTGGTGGGAATTGTCTTCAAGGAAAGAAGACAAAAGAAAGGAGAATGGAAAGAAAACAAATTCAACAACAATGAAGGAAGACAAGCTCTCTTGAAAGCATTGCAATAAAGTAGGGCATGATCATGACCATTGTTCGCAATTGAATATAGAGAAGAGATCGGAGTGATTCAAATAAAGGAAAGGGAGGCAAACAATTGTAGAAACAACATGGCCAATAGACTTGGGGTATGATTTAGGTGATGAGACTAAAATCACAACAGTTGCTTTGACAAGTAAAATTGGTGATGGATATGATTCTAGAAGTAACTTGCTTCATATAAGGGTAATAATGAAACTTACTAAGATAGACACATTGATATATAGTGGATCTTAATCTAACTTAATTTTAGAAGAAGTGGTTAAGAAATTGGGATTAAACACTAAGATGCATCATAAACCTTACTCACATAAATGGATCAACAGCAATCATAAATTGCACATAACAAAGCCCTCCAAGCAAAAGGCATGTTAGGGACCTGTTAGGGACCTAATCCCCATACCTCTCATGTAGGTAGAATAATATATTTCCATGTAATAAAGGTTGACACTAGTTAATAAGGCCTATTTAATAAATATGAACAAGTCAGTGTAAGAAGACCTAATATAAGCTTATGCTTCTAGAAAGATATTCCTCTAGAATGTTGTTTAGAAGATAGAATTAGTATAAATAAGAGTAGAAGGTATGATAGGGTATTGGCTTGAAAATTATTGTAATAGATCTCTGCTCTGCTAGAGGTTCCCCCCTCGAAGAGGCAAGTGAACATTGTTTCCTATCAATAAAGGTATAATTTTGGTGTTGTGGATACATCTATTTTGTTGTTCTGTTGTTATTCTCTGCAATATTTATATTTTCTTTTCTTGAATCTATTGTTATTCACTGCAATATTTATGCTTATGATATTATAATAGATCTGGTACCTAACAATATTTTTGTCGGAGTCCCATATCCAATGCTACTTCGATGTCCTTAAATTAGTTCATATCTAGTATTTGATGATCTGATTTTTTCTCTAAATCTTACATAAGACCTTTAGGAGCATCTGGAGGTTGTAGAACCCACCCCAATTGTTAATATTTTCTCAACATGATATGAGGATGAGGAAATTTGTGCCTAGCACACTATCTGTAGCTATTCAAGGCCTTTCCAACCTAAAATACCAAAATTTTACTCTCTTATGATTGTCCATAACTCAACTTTACTTGAAACAAGATGGGTAATTACCCCACTTATCATATGTACAATTATTGATTCTACATAAGCAGTTGAATATATAAACAAAGACGTTAATAAACATTTTTAGGGTATTAAAGCTACAACACTCTATTATTGAACTAGTCTCATCGCCAATATGCTCAGGGTAATAAAAATTATGGAACCCATGACTGAATTACCGATTTACATCACATATACAATATTTATAGGGAAAAATTACTTAAACCGTGTTAAGAATAACAATTATTTATGACTAGAATTCATAGTAATTTGCACACTAGTATTCAACACAGGATTTCATATATTATCAATCAACAAAAATTAACCAAGTACACAATGAACACTTATCTAGAACAAATGAACCACCAAATACATGTAGACCTATGACTTTCCTCCCAACCTTAGACATTGTGCCCCACAAACTGAGAACAGGTCACCCTTGAGCTCAGCTTGAACTCCACTTGATCAAGGATAATCTTATCCCAATAGGTCTCTCAGCAGCAACATTATCTCAATACAGGTGCCAAGTTCCACAGACTCTACTTTCCCCACATACTTGTCCCACCCAGTAAGTGAGCCATCTATGGCTGCCCACTTCCCTTCCAGGATTCAACAACAAGCCAAACATGAATAATCAGAGTTCTGTGACGATAGCTTGGTGCCTATGGGAATCAAAGTCCCTGCAATTCTCTCACCTGGAGAGAATTCACACGAGCCTACCAACCTGTTTCTTCAAATTAGCAATTCTTTCACCTAGATATAATGCACACGAGCCTGAAAACCCGCCTCTTCTTCTTCTCCTAACAATTCCTTTTCATCATGCTTCAACTACATATTAAATCTTCCCCCTCACATTCCATAAAACCCCCTCCATATCATACCCAACATACTCCCCTTTATGTCGTTTTCTCACTGAGATTTATCGATCCCATTGTACTTTCATGACAATAGAATGACACTTGTCACTCCATGTAATTATTTTAACCCACTTGGTAATTTGTTTCCTCCCTCTTTGGAATTAGGGTAACACAATATACATGTGTCCATAAACTAGACTCTTAAGAAAATATTATTAAAATATTCGCTTTTGTTTCAGCCTCCTTAGGTTTAGTCATTTTTGGATAATATTCTTAGCCTCCTTTCCCACTCAAGTGGACTTCATCCCCCTTACTCTTCTTATCAGGATGGTTTGCATGTGGTCATGTTTTATTTCATTAATTTCTAAATGAAATATACAATACTAAACATGCTCATTGGCCAAAAGAGGTTCCTGGCTCACCAGCCTATACACATACTTGTAAGTACATTTCAACTAGGGTTCGACCCAAGGGTATTAAATTTCCCTCCCCCTTATTTATGCATTATCCTCAGTGCAACATATACATATGTACAAAAACAATTTCAAAAATTTACAAAAAGATGTGGATATTCTACCGAGATAACATCTTCATGTTCCTAGGTTGCTTCCTCATGTCCATACCAGGTCCATTGGACTTTTACCAGATTTATGACTCAAATTTGTAGTTGTTTTTCTTTCCAGTCCAAAATGCATACTGGTTGTACCTGGAATTCTCCCTCTGGCTCTACCTGAATCACATTCCAATCAATGACATGATTAGTATCAGGTACACATTTTTTTAGAAAGGATACATGAAAAACATTGTGAATTCTCATGGAGGATGGTAATGAAAGCATATAAGATACAAGACCAATCCTTTATAGAACTTTGAATTTCCCAATATAGTATCTTGTTGATAATTTTGAACACCTTCCCAATCTTAGGGAACTTCATCTTTATTTTAATTTCAAAAATACATGGTCACCTACTAAAACTTCTCTAGGATTTCTATGCTTATCAACATAACTTTTCTTCCTGTCCAAGGTAGATTTCAAGTCCTATTTTATCTTCATCACTTGATCCTCCATATCCTAGAGAAAATCTGGTCCAATTAGTGTTCTATCAACCAGGTTGTCCCAACTTATTGATGCATTGCATTTCCTTTTGTGGAGTGCTTCAAATGGACTCATCTTTATATATGCTTCGTATCCATTGTTATAAGAAAATTCGACCAAGTGTAGGTAATCCTCCCACTTTGAGGGTTTATCCATGACATACATTCTCATCATGTCTTCTATTATTTGGTTGCCTCTTTCAGTTTGTCCATCTGACTCAAGATGGTAGGTTGTGCTAAAATTTAAATTTGTTCCCAATCATTTGAATAACCCTTTCAAAAACTTCTATGTGAACTTGGAATCCCTATCGGAAACAATATCCTTTGGCATCCCATGAAGTGTGGATACTTCCTTCAAGTAGATATCAATAATGTTGGCTTCCTTGTGAGTTGCATTCACATGAATGAAATGAGCATCTTTGGTAAGCTTGTCCACAACTACCATAATTGAATCATGTTGTTTCACAACCCTAGGAAGTTTAGTAATAAATTCCATGGTTACCACTTCACATTTCCACTCTGGAATGGGAAAAGGATATAGTAAACTAGTTGGGTGTCTATTCTAAACCTTGACTTTTTGACATTCAAGGCATTTGGAAATAAAATGTGCAACCTTGTTATCATACTTGGACTATAATATAGCTTTTTGACAGTTGTAATTGTCTTTTGGTATCCTGGGTGTCTAGTATAAGGCACGTTGTGCATTTCTAATAAGATCATGTTTTTCAACTCTTGGTTATATAGAATATATATTCTATTCTTGAACATAAGGATTTTGTCTTCCTTTAGCTAAAAATTCTTAATTTTTTGCTGCAATTTTACTTGTCATGTCTTTTCTTTCATTTCCTCATATGTCTGATCTATTTTTGCATCTTCTAAAATTATATTATGTAAATAAGTTTTTCACATGTTGATGATTGTAGCATGTATCTCATGCACTCTTCTACTAAGTGCATCATCCACCTTGTTCTCTTTACCCTTGATGTGCTTAGTATCAAAGTCATATTCACTGAGGAGATCTAACCATCTACTTTTCCCGGTGTTCAAGGTTGGTTGTCCAAATAAATATTTTATCCCACTGTGATATGTTCTCAATTCAAATTTCCTACCCGTAAGGTAGTACCTCCACATTTTAGAGCATGAACAAGGGTCACTAGCTCTAAATCATGAGTGACATACAATCTCTCAGGTTCCTTCATCTTTCTTGATTCTTAGCATACTACATGTGCATTCTGACTAAGGACCCCACCAAGCCCTTCTTTGCATGCATTAGTTCATACAACAAAATTTGCATTAGGATCAACAATTTTTAGAATTGGTGCACTTATCAGTAAAGTCTTCAAATGTTGAAATCTTCTTTCACATTCAGGTGTCCATGCAAATTTCACACCTTTATTCTGTAGAGATTTAATTGGGTGCACAATGTGAGAGAACGCTTCAATGAACCTTCCATAATAAGATTCTAGTCCGATGAAGGACCTCACCTCAGAGACATTTCTTGGTGATGGCCATTATGTGATGACCTTTATCTTGTCAGGGTCTACAACTATGCCTTCTTACGATATAATATGGCCCAAGTAATGAGTCTTCCTCTGGTAGAAAAAACATTTACTCAACTTAGAATATAATTGATGTTATATCAGTACTTGTAGCACCATTCTCATGTGTTTTCATGTTCTTCTTCATATTTGGAATAAACAAGGATGTCATCGAGGAATATAATGAAAAACTTGTCCAAGTATTCTCTAAAGATACCATTCATTAAACACATGAAAAAAACTGGTGCATTTGACAATCCAAATGGTACCATTGTGAAATCGTAGTGGTTCTACCTTGTTCTAAAAGCAGTGTTACTAATGTCCTCTTCTTTGATCCTCGCCTGGTGATATCCAGATCTCATATCAATATTTGAAAATACCTTTTCATATCTTAACTAATCAACGAGGTCATCTATCCTTGGAAAAGGATATTTTTTCTTCATAGTTACCATGTTTAGTTTCCCGAAGTCAATGCAAAGCCTCAAGGTTCCATCCTTGTTTTTTACAAACAATACTAGTGCACCCCAAGGTGACACACTTGGGCGTATATATCCCTTCTTAAAAATTTCTTCTAACTACATTTGTAATCCCTTCAACTCGAGTATGTTGTTTCTGTAGAAAGCTTTGGATGTAGGGGATGTTCCAAGCATTAAATTAATTGAAAAATCAATATCCCTTTTGGCTGGAAATCCAGGAATTTCTTCAAACATATATTCAAATTATTTTATAGTTGCATAGTCTTGAATGTTGGGTACCTTGTCCTTAGGAGCTTCTTGCATATGTGTGGAAAACAATTGACATCCTTTTCTAAAATGTTTCTTTAGTTGTAAGGTTGAGACTTCTTTGATAGTTACATCTCTTGTAATCCCATGTACATTCCTTAAGTTCCCTTCCTCATCTAAGCAAGTAAAACTTTTGGTGTAATTGTTCAAAACTGAATGGTGCTTATCTATCCAGTCCATGCTAATGAGACAGTCATAAGATCCCAAATGTATGATATTCATATCTACTTTCGTACTCAACCCATTCATTTCCATTGGGCATGCTTTGACCATTTCGTTAATATTCCTTTTGTCCCGGTAGCTAGCTGTACCAACCAAGGCTTTTCCAATTTTCTTCTTGGAACATGAAACCTTTATGCCATTTTAGGATCTAGATAACTATGACTAGATCCTAAATTAATCGAAATATAAATAAGTTGGTTGTGGATTTTACCTCTTACATCAATCACGTGAGACTGAAATTCGTTTTGGTTGTTATCAAGGATTGCATAAATTTTGGGAGGAAATTTATGCATTGTGCATAAATTTCAACTTCTTTTACATTGTGCATAACCTTTGATTTTTCAGCTATGAGAGGAAATTTTCAATACATATGGTCTCCATTACAACCCCAACACTTTATGGGTTGTTGTCTTGATCATTGTCCCACAGTTTCATCCATCCTACGCTCTTCAATAAATGATTGTCTTTGCATATCTTTTCTAAAAAATGGGGGCTTGTTTCCCTTCTTCCTCTACTACATCTTGTTTTTCTCTATGTCCTCCCAAGACTTCTAAAAAGTTGTTCTTCCTTTATGTTGATCATAGAGACATTTATCTCATCTTATGGCTTCTTACAACATCTTGGGATCATCATATTGTAGCTTATCACTTATGAATGATGAAATTCCACTTGAATATCTTATAATCTTCGCTTGTTCATCTTTTATAAAGGGAACATATTTCAGTAGTTCCAAAAACCTTATCTCATACTCATCTATAGTCATGCTTCCAAGTTTGATTTCGAAGAACTCTTTCATTTTCCTATCAAATTAGTGTTTGGTTAAGTATTTCTTTCCAAAATATTTCTTAAATGTTTCCAAAATAACATTCTTCTAATCTATGTTTTTCACTTGTACAAAATGATCACACCACGTTGATGTTTTTCCTTTAATATGATAAATTTCTATTCTCCCTTCTACTTGAGGGGAATCGTTGTGCAACTGAAAGTATTTCCTCATTCCCAACATCTAGGTCTCAGCATCCTCATCCTTTTTATGGTCACCATCAAAAGTAGGAGGCTTGATCTTATTCATTTCTACCCTTAGCTTATCTGCCCCAGTTCTCCTCTTATGTTCTCNTTTTATAAAGGGAACATATTTCAGTAGTTCCAAAAACCTTATCTCATACTCATCTATAGTCATGCTTCCAAGTTTGATTTCGAAGAACTCTTTCATTTTCCTATCAAATTAGTGTTTGGTTAAGTATTTCTTTCCAAAATATTTCTTAAATGTTTCCAAAATAACATTCTTCTAATCTATGTTTTTCACTTGTACAAAATGATCACACCACGTTGATGTTTTTCCTTTAATATGATAAATTTCTATTCTCCCTTCTACTTGAGGGGAATCGTTGTGCAACTGAAAGTATTTCCTCATTCCCAACATCTAGGTCTCAGCATCCTCATCCTTTTTATGGTCACCATCAAAAGTAGGAGGCTTGATCTTATTCATTTCTACCCTTAGCTTATCTGCCCCAGTTCTCCTCTTATGTTCTCGGACAGAGGACAAGATTGAGCTACTGTGTAGCCTCCTAGATGAGTGATTAGGATAGTTTCAATGATGGCTATCATCACCCCTTGTCTTACTTCTTTTTCCATGAAACATAGGTTCATATCCCTTGTTATATTTTGACTATTTATCCATTTTACTCTCTATCATTTTCAGGCTTTGTAATGACTTGATGTTGAAATCATCTTGTATTTGGTTGTTCTAAGTCTTTTATTATCTTCTTTATGATTTTCAACATAGTTTTGCAGATTCTTGATGGTTTCCATCAAATACATGCTTTCATCCTTACTTCTATCATGCCCATTGCATTTTTTTCTTTCATTGCTCATATCAAACCACTGCCCTCTAATTTCTTCCTCATGGATGGAAATCGTTTGTGCCTCTTCAATGTCTTTCATGATGTTGGCCTATTTTTCAATCTATATATATTCAGAATTCTGCAAAGTATGGAATTAGTAGTATTTGTTAGACAAAAGTACTATATAGAAACTTTATAATTACTAACTCTTCTTATCTTTAATACTTTTGTTCTATAACTTATCGCTGGCCCATCTAGGCCTAGTGTTGAACCCGTAGCTTTGATACCACTTTGTAACATACACTTCCCCCTAAGTTCCTTCTAAGGGATAGGGTATCGATTTTTTTCTTCTTCTTCTAACAATCTTACTCTATTCACGGACTCGCGGGTGGTGGTTTTCTAGACTCACACACTTGCGGACTCATGAATGCATATTTCTTCCCTTCATAAGTTCATCTGAAAAGTCTCAATACTTAGCCACTTTTTCCATCTACATGGATATACAAATATGTACCTCCTCTTCATAAGTCCATCTGTAATTATCAACACTAAGCCATTTTTCCATCTATGTGGGCTCGTGCACTCATGAATGCATAATTCTTCCCTTCATAAGTACACCTGAAAAGTATCAACACTTAGCCACTTTTCCATCTACACAGACTCACAACTCTCGGACGTACAAATTTGTACCTCCTCTTCATAAGTACGTCTAAAAGTCTCAACACTTAGATTAGTTTGGAATCATGTCGAGTTCATGAGTTGGAAAATTCCTTCATCTCACCTTCCCATCTCTGTGAACCCGCCATGATCCTAAGTCCACTATCTACACATTACACACATGGACCTACCCAATGTTGTCTCTTGGGTTGACATGTGGCACTCGAGCCACATCACCCATTATTTCCCCAAGAACAATAATACCGTGCCATGTGGCACCGTGGTCACCCTCCATGTGGACTGACATGAGATACACATCATCACTGATTCCTGGAACGACCTTCTAGGTTAGGAAAATTTTCTTCCACGTATTGGGTGGGTGACATTATCCCAATATATCTTATGGTGGAGAGGGTTTTCTTGGAGACTGTTCATCGTAGTTCCATATCTAATGCTACTCTAATGTCCTTAAATTAGTCCATATCTAGTCTTTAATGATATAAGTTTTTTTTCTGAGGCTTACCTAAGACCTTTAGGACCATCTGGAGGTTTTAAAACCCACCCCAATTGTTAATATTTTCTTAACAAGATATGAGGATGAGAAAATTTGTGCCTATTGCATTGTCTGTAGTTGTTCAAGGCCTTTCTAGCCCAAAATACAGAATTTTTACTCTCTTATGATTTTCCATAGCTCAACTTTTCTTGAAACAAGATGGGTAATTACCCCACTTATCATATGTACAATTATTAATTATACATAGACAGTTGAAGATATAAATAACGTCATTAATAAACATTCTCAGTGTATTACAACTACAATACACTATAATTGAGCCAACCTCATCGCCAATATGCTCAGGTTAATGACAATTATGGAACCCATGATTGGATTACCAGTTTACATCACATATACAATTTTTATAGGGAAAATTTACTTAAATGATATTAAGAATAACAATTATTTATGACCATAATTCATAGTAATTTCCAAACTAGTATTCAACACAGGATTTCATATATTCTCAATCAACAACCATTAACCAAGCACATAATGAACACTTATCTAGAACAATTGAACCACCAAATGCATGCACACCTCTGAATTTCCTCCCAACCTTACAAACTATTTCCCATAAACTGAGAACAGGTCACCCCCGAGTTGGGATTGAACTCCACTTGGTCAAGGATAATCTATCCTAGGAGGTCTCTCAGTAGCAACATTATCTCAATACAGGTGCCAAGTTCCACAGACTCTACTTTCCCCACATGCTTGTCCCACCTAGGAAGTGAGCTCCTATGGCTTCCCACTTCCCTTCCAAGCTTCAACAACAAGTCGAAGAGGAATAATCATAGATATGTGATGACAACTTGGAACCTCTGGGAATCAAATTCCCTACAATTCTCTCACCTAGAGAGAATGCACATGAGCCTGACAACCCACTTCTTCAGTTTCAAAATTCTCTAACTTAGAGAGAATGCACACAAGCCTGAAACACCGTCTGTTCTGCTTCTCCCAGTAATTTCCTTTCAGTTCACTTCAACTAAATAGTAAATCTCCCCTCACACATTCCATAAAACCCCTCCATATCGTAACCGACATACTCCCCAAAATACCCCAAAATACCCCAAAATACCAAATTTTTACTCTATTATGATTGTCCATAACTAAGCTTTGCTTGAAACAAGATGTGTAATTACCCCACTTATCATATGTACAATTATTAATTCTACATAGACATTTGAAGATATAAATAAATACACTAGTAAACATTTTCAGGCTATTACAACTACAACACTCTATTATTGAACCAACCTCATCGCCAACACGCTCAGGGTAATGACAATTATGGAACCCATGAATGAATTACCGATTTACATCACATATACAGTTTTTATAGGGAAAAATCACTTAAACGATGTTAAGAATAATATTTATTTATGACTAGAATTCATAGTAATTTGCACACTAGTATTCAACACGAGATTTCATTTATTCTCAATCAACAACAATTAACCAAACCCATAATGATCACTTATCTGGAACAATTGTACCACCATCTGCATGCATACCTCTGAATTTCTTCCCAAACTTAGAACAAACTGAGAACAGGTCACCCCTGAGTTGGGCTTCAACTCCAATTGGTCAAGGATAATCTATCTGAGGAGGTTTCTTAGAAGCAACTTTATCTCAATATAAGTGCCAAGTTCCACAGACACTACTTTCCCCACATGCTTATCCCACCCAGTAAGTGAGTTCCCTATGGATGTCCACCTCCTTCCTAGGATTCAACAACAAGTCAGACATGAATAATTAGAGTTCTTTGATGATAGCTTGGCGCCTCTGGGAATCAAATTCCCTGCAATTCTCTCACCTGGAGAGAATCCACACGGGACTAACAACCCAGTTCTTCAGCTTAGCAATTCTCTCACCTGGAGAGAATGCACACGAGCTTGACAACCCGCCTCTTCTACTTCCCCCAACAATTCCATTTCATCACACATTAGTCACATAGTAAATCTTCACTCACACATTCCATAAACCCCCTGCCATATCATACCCAAAATACTCCCCTTTATGTCATTTTCTCACCAAGATTTATTGATCCCATTGTACTTGCATGACAATAGAATGACACTTGTCACTCCATGTAATTCTATTAACCCACTTGGTAATTCATTTCCTCCCTCTTTGGACTTAGGGTAACACAATATACATGTGTCCATAAATTAGACTCTTAAGAACATATTATTAAAATATTCTCTCTTTTAAGCCTCCTTAGGTTTATCCGTTTTTGGATAATATTCTTAGCCTCCTTTCCCACTCAAGTGGAGTTTAGTGCCCTTAATCTTCTTGTCAAGATGGTCTGCATGGAGTTGTGTTTTCTTTCATTAATTTCTAAATGAAAATATACAATACTAAATAGACTCATTGGCCAAAAGAGGTTCATGGCTCAACAACCTATATACATACTTGTAAGTACATTTCAACTGGGGTTTGGCCCATGGGTATTACATTCCTACCTTAGTGTCATTATTACGGGTGGTTGATATTATACCACGTCCATGTAGGTTTTAGCTCCTTGATTCATTCATCCTAAAATAGTTTAATAATAAAATTATGAATAAGGAAACCTAATTATCTAAGTTTTCCCTCACTTCCTAGTATAAACCAAGTGACCAATTATCCTTTTGGTGCCTCCTCGACAACGGTGCCAAAAATGTCATTGTTTTTATATGGAGTTGATTCTACAGGTAAAGACACCTAAACATTTAATCTATCAACCATGGCTCTCTTAATTTTTGTGAGAAACAAGCATTGTTTGTGAAGGATGGTAGCTTGGATTGACTGTCAAAGGGATTCTAAGCATGGAAACTACAAATGAATCTAATCATGAACACAAACTTCTAAGAAATGGCTAAGGCTTTTGGAATTAGAGTTAGGATTTGCTTTTGAGCTCAGGTTGGATTCCATAGGGGTTAATGATGAAAACATTGCCCCATCTCTTGTGCTAGGGATCAATTCCAACACTAATCCACAAATCAAACTAAATACAAATAAATTAAAAGTAAGTGCTACAAATCATCAAACTAATAATTAACATAAACTTGCAAATTCTAGAAAACAAGAATCTTAACATTTAGCAATTACCCATGGGATTTCTAAACTAGATACTCACTTGAGAATGATAGAAATATAAATTGAAACAACCCACAATTAACGATATACTCTATAGCTGAAAGTTAAATATGAAACACACTTTAAAAATCAAGCATACATCTAATCTAAGATTATGCGTAAGAAAACATAGACTGAAATACAAAACCCATGGGAAAATTGGTATCTTGAGTGGGCCCTTGCTCCAAGTACCAAAAAGCCTCAAAATAAATAAACACACACTCTCACAACTTATGCAACAAAAAAATTATGAATTGGATATATTCCATATAGGAAATTACATTCAGAAAATAACAAAGTTTTTAGAGGTTCATTTCAACAAAATAACATCCATCTCATATGCGCTCTTGGGCCAAATATGATATACATACAACATGGGATCATATCCCATGAAAAACAACTAGATAACACGAAAAGCAACTCTTAAACATAGTAAAAAATGAAAGTATGTGCCCAAATTGATCCAAGCAATGAGAGGGCTCGATCCAAGATCATGTGGGAAGCGTGGATGAGGAATAACTCATCCAAAAAAACAATCATACTTTCAGGTGCATCCAAGACACCCAAGAAACAAATCAGAAGCAATATCCTCATCCAAAGATGCTCCAAATGAGCCCCATGAGCCACACAAATGGTTATCTATGGAAGAAACAACTACAAAAGCTCCCTGAAATGGAAAAGTGAATTAATGGCACCCATAAACCATAATATTATTCTCATGTCGAATTTCCTACTCAACATTCTTCAAAACCGATGTCATAATACCTGTAGATTTTATTATTAACTTGAGGAAAGATACTACACTTCATACGATAGGTTAGGCACATATATCAAAATGGAAGCAACTTTAATCAAACATCATAATCTATTTCATAGAAAAATAACCAAATTATAGTTTGTTAATCCTAAGAGCCAATTCATCTAAAACAATTAAATCACTAACAAATGAGTGTATAAGTGAAGCAATTTTAATTAATGGTGGATAGTGTGACAAATATTTTGAATTTGATATTTAATATGGGCATAGGTAGGACATTCTAAGAGAAAGTGTTTCTCATTATCCACCTTTTTTATATTACAAAAATGACAAATTCTTTTATTTCCCTATTTCACTATGGAGGTAGTGAAAGTTCATTCTCATTTAAGTAGCTTAGATCCATCATAAATCTGGATCTATCATGCCACGAGAGGCATCAATTTCCTCCAAAGGTAGTGAAAGAATTGCACATCTCCCTCATACTCAACCCACCCCACCATTCAAATGTTTTAACCATAAGAGTTTTTTTACTTTCAATTGTTATGTGTGTGTGTGTGTGTGTAATAATCTATTTTTAAGGTCAATGCCAAGCAAGACACCAAATTGTTGTATGAGACCTCCTCTGCCCAACAATTTGACTAGTAAAGTCTACGGAGGTATACATACCCTACCCCCCTGTGGATTTGAACTTGTGACCCCTCTGGGAGGAAACCTTATATATATATATATATATATATATATATATATATATATATATATATATATATATATATATAATAACCAAATTATAGTTTGTTAATCCTAAGAGCCAATTCATCTAAAAAAATTAAATCACTAAGAAATGAGTGTATAAGTGAAGTTGAATTTGATATTTAATATGGGCATATGTAGGACATTCTAAGAGAAGTGTCTTTCATTTATCCACCCTTTTTATATTACAAAGCTGACCAATTATTTTGTTCCCTATTTCACTTTATAGGTGAGGTAGTTCATTCTTATTTAACAAGCTTAGATCCATCATAGCTGGATGCTTATCTATTGCCACTAGTAGCATCAGATTCCCTCGAGAGGTGGTGAAAAAATTGCACATCTCCCTCATACTCAACCCACCCCACCATTCAAATGTTTTTAACCATAAGATTTTTTACTTTGGTACATTTATATATTTATATAACAACTTGTTAGTAATGTAATGTTACTTGTTATTAATATTTTTTTTTAAATGACTTTATTAACTCCATGTTAAGCATGGAAGGGAGATACCACACATCTCCCTCATATGGAGAAGTAGAAAACACCTATCTGAGGAATACAAATTTTATTACTTTTAGTGCATTATTAAAATTTGATGTAAAATTATTTTACTAACATGGATGTTAAAATATTATTTTGAATGCACCTTGTCAACATTCAATTGTCCACATTAAAATATTTATAATTAGGCTACATTTAATTTTTTTTTTTTTTATTAATGTATTTTTTAAAATGCCACATGTGAGCTCCATAATATTAAAGATTGAAGGATTTACTCATCTCCCTTATTTGAAATCATTTTTTACTTTCAAAGATTACTCTATCTTTTTTTGGCATTACCACGGGTCTCTAGAAGTGCTTTTTAGGCTCAATAGTGTTAATTTTTCCTTTTTTAATTAATTATAACAAATTAGTACTTTTAATCTTTTAAATTGAAATTAATAATATTTTTATAATATTTAATTTTCTTTTATCATACAAATTTAACCGTCCAAATTTGTAAATACAACCATTCCTCACCAAATTTAAAACAAAATCAAAAAATGAATCTTAAAACAATAAAAAAAATAAAATCTTTAAATAAACTTTTTCTTTTGTTACATTTACCATTTTTTTCTTAAAGTTTAAATATAATTATTTTAATAATAACAATATTTAAAAAATTGTTTCAAGTCTAACACAAACTTAGCATGATTCTCCTAACCCTCTTAAATTTGTGACTTTGAAACAATGATGATATTGTGATACAGCTCCTTTTCTTTGGAGTAAGTTCTAAAAACATGGTATCAACATAAATTGTGAAAAAATTTTGTGACTTTGAAACAATGATGATACTGTGATACATTCCTTTTCTTAAAACATGGTATCAACATAAATTGTGAAAATTCTTTGTGAGTTTGAAACAATGATGATACTGTCATACATTCCTTTTCTTAAAACATGGTATCAACATAAATTGTGAAAAAATTTTGTGACTTTGAAACAATGATGATACTGTCATACATTCCTTTTCTTAAAACATGGTATCAACATAAATTGTGAAAATTCTTTGTGACTTTGAAACAATGATGATACTGTGATACTCAACATAAATTGTGAAAATTCTTTGTGACTTTGAAACATTCTTAAAACATGGTATCAACATAAATTGTGAAAATTCTTTGTGACTTTGAAACAATGATGATACTGTGATACTCAACATAAATTGTGAAAATTCTTTGTGACTTTGAAACAATGATGATACTGTGATACATTCATTTTCTTTGGAGCAAGTTCTAAAAACATGGTATCAACATAAATTGTGAAAATTCTTTGTGACTTTGAAACAATGATGATAGTGTCATACATTCCTTTTCTTTGGAGCAAGTTCTAAAAACATGGTATCAACATAAATTGTGAAAATTCTTTAATCCTTGAAATAAGAAGAAATAACTTCAAAAGAAATGTGCACGGAAACACAACACACGGCCTTTGTCGATATAGTAAATGACAAAAGCCATAAAAAAATTTAGGCCCGTCATGAATGCTCTACCGGGATGAATCGTGATATGCGCGTTTTACATACATTTCCATGTAATCGTATAAATTCGCTCCTTCCTTTGTCGCTGTCATGTGAGATATCCCAAGAGTACTGGCGGCCTAAAATATTTTACAGGAGTAGCAAACAGATTTGCTTCGCTCCGCTTTTTAAGGAAAAAAAAGGGTCTGAATTTGATTAGATTTTCAGGATAGTTTGAATTTTGTATGGCATGGATTAAAGTTCTATTTAACTTTATTTTAATTTAATCTAAGTATTAAAAAAATTGATAAAATTCTAGATTGACCTAAAATTTAAAAACAATTCAATCTAAATGTTCAAAAAAAATTTGATAAAATTCTAGATTGACCTAAAATTTAAAAACTGACTATAAAAAATCTACCTGAAAAATAAGTGGAAGAAAGATTACTGCTGAATTAGCCCACTCCTATATTTATATTGTTGACTCGCATACCGATTGCCAAGAAGACGATATAATCTGATGAGGAGCTCCTCTTCTTCGGGCGAAATATTTCCTCGCTTAATATCTGGACGAAGATAGTTCAACCAGCGCAATCTACAACTTTTCCCACCTCGCTTGAGACGTGCAAAACAAATATCTTCAGCTCAAGCTCCGATATTTTAGTTGAAATTTTTTCGGGAAAACTTAACAGATGTTTTCGAAATTCCTGTATAATTTATACTAATTCAGACCTAATTCAGACCTAAAAGGCCTAAAAGATTCTAATTAATACAGATTAATCTAGCAATACGAATTATTTATAGCTATTCCACTCTTGGACAGAGGTAAATGCCTCACCTGCTTTCTTGGGAAGAAATCTCCATTGACCAAATCCACGAGTTTTAATGTATTCGCTCAAAATCTTGTCCTCGCTGCCAGTCCAAACCCCGAGATTGAGACCGTCTTTGTTTTGAATAGTTCCAACAACCAGGAGATCTACCCATGATCTATGACCAGATCGATTCAATAAACACTCAAACAGCAGTTTACATACAATTCTATCTTTCAGCGACCACTTCTTAATTGTTCTGCCCTTGCAGAATAATAATAAGATGAGAATATATAGAGACACAGATCAATTATAGCCTGACAGCAATTCTGAAAAAAAAAAATCAAATATCGTGGGCCTCGTTATCCTATCAGAGAATCCAGATGCAATTACTAAACCCTGGGTATTTGCAGTACGTAGGAAACAAAGAACCAAGGACGATCAAATGTGGGAACGATGTGCTTCCACGTTCATAAGTTGATAGAACTTCAATTTCAATAATAAGTACGATTGTTGTCGTTATTCTAATTTTTTAGAAAATAAGATCTTGAGACCCATTGGCTCTTGGTTCTTGAGTTTCACAAGGCGTTTCAAGTTTCCAACCGTCATTCTTAAGCACAAGCACAGCTGCCCTTCTTTCGATCGCATCCCAAAAAAAAATGGCAGAAAGCAAATACAAGTTGGCACTGACAAAAACTTACTCCAAGCAGTGGTAATATTTGACCATAACTTAGTCCAAGCCGTGGTAATATTTGAATTGGAAAAATTTGAAAAAATGGCAGAAAGCAGATGCAAGTTGGCACTGACAAAAACTTAGTTCCAAGAGGTGGATAAGTTTCACCATATCTTAGTCCAAGCAGTGGTAAAATTTAAATGGTTACATTTAATTAAATTTGAAGGGTATATATTCATTCAATTATGAAATAATT
>SNQJ01S0023396.1:54065-71080 GCA_010110895.2 Picea sitchensis
AGTGATATTTGCAGTTTGACAAGTTTATGACAGAACAGGGTTATAGTAGATATCATTATGATCACTGTGTTTATTTTAAAAGGCGAGAAAATGAAAGCTATATTATCTTGCTATTGTATGTAGATGGCATGCCTATTGCAGGGTCTAATAGCAGGATATAAATGTGCTCAAGAATAAATTATCTAATTCATTTGCAATAAAGGATTTGGGTGTTGCAAAGAAAATCCTTGGTATGAGAATAACAAGAGACAAGAAAAATCGCAAATTGACATTGTTTGAGGGTGAGTACATAGAGAAGGTGTTGGAGAGGTTTAGAATGCAGAATGAAAAACCAGTTAGTACACCTTTGACAATCCATTTCCAATTAACTAAGGAAATTTATTCCAAGACATAGGTGGAGATAGAATACATGTCCAGGGTCCCTTATTCATCATTAGTTGATAGCTTGATGTATGTGATGGTTTGCACAAGCCCAGATATTGCACCTGCAGTGGGAGTTGTGAGTAGGTATATGAACAATCCAGGTAAAGAACATTGGGAGGAAGTAAAGTATATTCTCAGGTATTTGAGAGGTACTTCTACTCATGCATTATGTTTTGAAGGTTCATACACTATTCTAGAGGGATATGTTGATTCAAATATAACATGTGATAAAGATAGCATGAGGAGCACCACAGGATATTTTTTTACTATAGGTCGAACAAAATTAAGTTGGATTTCGAAACTGCAAAAGGTTGTTGCACTTTCAACAATAGAGGAAGAGTATGTTTTTTCTACAGAGGCTAGTAAAGAGATGATTTGGTTACAGAGGTTTATGGAGAAGTTGGGAAAGAAGCAGGAGAATAACAGGTTGTATTGTTACAGTGAGAATGCCATTCATCTTGCAAAGAACTCAGTCTTCCATTTGAAGACTAATCATATACATCTCGGGTACCATTTCATACGATCCATATTGGAAGATGGACATTTGAAGTTGGAAAAGATACACACTAGCCAGAATCCTGCAGACATGATAACTAAGGGAGAAACTGAGTTCCTGATCAGTTTCAATTGGTCTTCAAGCATGAAGGTGAAGATGAGAAATTTTCCAGGTCCAAGAAGGTTCATAGTCCAACAGATATAACAACGACGGAGTTGTTGAGATTAGTCTCCAAGTGGGAGATTTTTGGTTGTGGAGCCTAATTATCTTCTTGATTCAGAGGTCTTTGTTTTCAGACCTGTTTATACCTCATGAAGACTTTACACCCCTGAAGAATGTACACTCCTCCACGTGGAGGAGTGCAGAGAGGATTTACATGCTCTTTGGGGTCCGGGGGAAAGTGGGCCCCCGAAGGAAAAAATGCCTTGTAAATGTGTATTGTAATTTCATTGTAAATATGGACCGTTTATTATAAGGTCCCAAATCTGATGGTAGAAATTATGTTAGGTTTTTTTTCCCTAGAAGGAAACCCTCTTTTATGAGGGAAATGTATTGCAGCTATGTATCATTTCGAATACTGTATTTTGAGAGAGGAGACTGTAAGAGAAAGAAGAGGAAGTTGTAGTGGGTGTACTGTAGGTTGTATCCCTTCATTTGCTAGATAATAATAAAGGAAGGACCTGGCAATTTCTCTGGTGGACGTAGCCCACACTGGGTGAACCACATATATCTGTGTCTCTATTGTATTGTGTATCTTATGTGTTTTATTTCAGCATTTGTTTTATTTTATTGCTTCACGATCCTGTTTTTCTAACAGCATGAGTACCCAATCTCTTATTCATATTTTAAACATACCCCAATCTTGCTTAACCATGGGAGTCATGT
Source organism: Picea sitchensis (assembly GCA_010110895.2). Classification (NCBI taxonomy): domain Eukaryota; kingdom Viridiplantae; phylum Streptophyta; class Pinopsida; order Pinales; family Pinaceae; genus Picea; species Picea sitchensis. Next base: position 55,870 of record SNQJ01S0023396.1, read on the forward strand.
TCATTCTAGATCTCATTAGAAAATAAGAAATTGTATTAGATCTCGAGGCTTTGGTTGAAGGGTGATAATTTTATCAAAATACTATAAAAGAAATGAAGAGACCCTACTTGCATTATATGCCTCTAGGAACATGACAATTTAGAATGACAACATCCATTGCTTGTTATTTAAGTTAAGATGTTTATGATTTGGAGCTTCCCAAGATCTACAGAAACATGAAACTAAATGAAATTAGTCATCAAGACCACCAAGTATGTTATTCCAAGTATGTTATTTAATTGAGGAAATTGATTATTCACTTTATCTCATGAACCATGCAAAAATGAATGAAAAAATGGAATGTTAGAGAATAATCCCTAATGCATAAGTTTGATGATAATAAAAATTATGTTACCTTCTCCCTACATTTTTTAAGAAGCTCACCCAACTTCAAAAATGTTGTTCTAAACATTAATGCTACACAGGATGTGTCTCCATGATCACATGCTTGAGATGAGGCAATGAGAAAGAGAGATATGGAGCAGTCTCAAAATATTTGCAAAGTATCGTCACATTGATGCCAATGTTGCTAGAAACAAGAAGAATGTGAAAATGTGTGATAGATAAAGATGCATGGAATCAGGAAAATGGGAATGATCATTTTGGTGAACAAAGAAGTGAGAATTTTATAATGCTATAATTTGAATGAACACAATCACAATTCTCATTGTTGTAATCCAAATTTTAGGTTTTGTGATGTTGATAAGGTTCATTTTGTGTAAGTTCAACATGCAAGTTATAAAATTTCACCCAACTTAATAGATTTTTTAATCCCAAACATAATACTTGACTAGTTTTATGTGAAACAAAGAAAAATATGTATTATCTTTATGATGATTTTGACTAAACTTGTACAAGATTGTTGGGTTCTAGAGACATTTACATTCAATTCTTAGTTATGTGTTTTGTTCCAATTATCTATTATATTAGTGGGGGTGCAATGAATTTCATACTACGTGGTTGAAAGGCCAAATAATAATCATATTCGATACCAAAGCTATAAACATGCCATGAATTTTAATAGAAAAACACATAACATTATGAATGAAACACAATAACTATGAATGAACATAGTATTAATGAGATGGAATATGTGAACATGAAAACAAAGAGATGGCTTGATTTCCGTGGGTTTTCTCAATGTCTATTGTTTACTCTTCAAAATTGATATTCAACAACTCATTTGTAATCAATCTTACCAATAAGCTCTCAATGCCATTGCATTTACATCCATAACCTATGACTATTTGTTTTGGGTTTTTGCAAAGCTAGGAGTAGAGGCAAAGTTAATAAAGGAAGCGACATTATAGAAAGTGTTAGAGACAAAGATAAGAAATAAAATGACATTATGGTGAGTGTGGTATTTGTTGATACTGAGAGAGGGGGTGAATCAGTATCAAGTACAATTTAGCACTTTTTACAACTTTACTTTTCAATCAAATAATGTATCCAATATACAATATAAGTAGTAGAAGAAATACACAATGTACAATAGATTTGCATGGAAATCCATGAAATGTTTTTATTATATAATAAACAGATTACATTTAAAGGAAGCTACAACCTCAAAGTTTTTCTATCACCAACTAGAAGGAGGCACCAACCCCCTAGTTTATAGCCTCCAACCTGAAGGAAGCTACAACTCCCTAGATTCTCTAGCTCCAACTAGAAGAAGGTTCCAACCCCATTTCCTTTCCTCTTCCTTCCACCCTTAAATATGTATATAAAATAATCAACCTGACATAGCCAAGTTCCAAGACTCCCTTGGTATAATGTAGATTCACTTGAACAACTTGTTGATGTCACTTGTTAGCTTGTACCTTTCCAAAACATAGATCCACACTTTGTTCTACTGTCAACATGAGGAAATTTGTGCTTTTCTCCACTATGACCTGCCGATATCTATGCCTTGCTCCATTGTGACCCACATATGACCTACTTGTAATATTATACCCAACTAAAGAATATATTCACGCTTTTCTCTACTGTTAACCCATGGAAATCCACTCTTTACTCCACTATCATCCATGGAAATTCACACCTTGCTCTAGTGCAACTCACGGATAACCTCATAAAAATTCGTGCTCTCCTTCACCTCCTTTATCCTAGGCCCTATTTTACTTTTCTAAGATTGTCAATCCTCCTAGCACAAGTTTAGACCCACTTATGCTAGTTCCATACATGAAAAAAACTTGCCTGGATGAACAAACGAGAGGTTCTTGATGTGTATTTATACTTTTCCAAGTTCCTCCTTTATTTGACTTTAGGGACGACCTGTAAATTTTTGTTGCAACAACTTTTTCTTCTTTAATTAATTTTGGGGCTGACTGGTAACATCTTGTCCATACTTCGGGGCTTCATCTTTAAGAGGTAATAACTTCTCAATTGTGAGGAACCACATGACATACCACCTATCGTTGGAAGAAACATGATGAGGACTATCCATATATGAAGGTTTTGTATGTATTTTCAATGTCCTTCATCCTATTTTTCCTCACACAACTTTGGGCCTCATGACCACACCTCTGGGGATTCTTGTAGAATTCTTCAAAGCATCTACCCATGGGGGCCATGATTAAATCTACATCATAAGATGACCACTTTGGAGACTTCTTCAAATACACTCATCACTTCTATGGGTTTCCAAACTTCTTCTAGAGTTGACATCAATGACAACCAATTTTCAAACAATCTCCCCCTTTGGCATTATGGCAACACTCATACTCTTCCTATGATCATTTCTTCACCTATCATCATGCTCTTGATTTCTCTCTCGCCCTTTGACATCAATGGAAAAGGGTGACTCTTCTCCTTGGCGCTACTCCCCCTGAACTCATGGCACTCAATAGTACTTCTCCTTCCTTTTTTGTCTTCTTATCCTTTCCTTCCTTGGAGATCTTTTGGGTGACTTCAATTTTCTTTATTTCCTCTTTTTCTAGGATGTATATTTTATTTGGTCTTATTTTTTCTATTGAAACCAATATTCCTAAGTCTTTTTTTCTGATTTCACATCTTCGGGAGTCAAACTTAAGATTGTATGCTTGATCACATATTTTACTAACACTAAGGACATTATGCTTCAATTCTTCAAGAAGTAAGACATTTTCTTCTTTTACATTTTCACTTCTAAGACTCACTACACATTTTCCAAGTATTTTGATAGAGGAGTCATTTCCAAATGCGACTCTACCACTTTTTCCTTTATTTAGTCTAGTGAATTTGTTTTGGTCCCCAATCATGTGTGTTGACAACCCACTGTCTATGTACCATTCATATTCTTTATCTTCTACAATCAGTGCTAATCTACAATTTTCCTTGTTTATATTCCCTTTCATTTTCCATACTGTGGTTGGCATAGGAGCATCTTCTTTCATATCTCCTCAATCTCATGTTTTGTGACCAAGATTATTACATTTGTAACATACAATATTTTGATCCATCAGTAGATCAAATGGATTGTAGTCTCTGTTGATATATACATAAGCATTTATAGATCTATTGTTTACATGATTGTCCCTTGGATATCCATAATCATTTATGTTTCTCATATAGTTGTTTCTTGCATTGATTTTACAATAAATTTCTTTGTGTCCAAAGTTTCTGCAAGTATAACAATGACCAAGAAAAATATTCTCATACCTGGTAGGAGAGGACCTTCTTGGTGTCTCACCCCTTATGAATTATGATCTTCTATTCCAAATGGAGGTGTCATTTTCCTATTGTTCTTCAAATCCCTTTTGATTGCTAATTTCACTTCTTAAGGTATTTTCATAGTTTCTAGAATTTCCTTCATCTTTATTGTCCTTTTCATCTTTTTTTTCTGTCTTCAAAATTTTATTGTATCCAAGTCTTGTCTTATCAGTAGGTGTTCTTTGATTGCTAAGAATTTCATCTAACTTTTCAATACTTCTTTCAAATTTCTCCAATTTTTCCATTGTCAATGTTAGCTCATTTCTTGTATGATTCAATGTTAGCTCATTTCTTTAGTATTCTTATCTAATTTCTCCTTCAATATGTTAATTGTCTTTTCAAGATCATGATTATCTCCTCTTCATAGCTACTCAATTCATTTTTTAATTCTCTATTTTTTTTCTTCTCAGCTTGCTACTTTAGTAGATAAAGTGATTTTATTTTTAGGTAACTATTGGGTGCTAGGTTGAAGTGGTAAAATCAACACACTTGATCATTATGGACACTACACATATCAATTTGTTCCTAGTGTATTTATTGATTACTCAATAGCTTCCACATGTGAGGTGTGCCATCATTTTTTTATGGTAATATGCTTGATCCATTATGATAGTAGTATTCCCCTTGTTAGACTTGAGTATCTTAATGCATTTATTATTTCTCAAATCTCGTAGAGATTTTTCTTTCATCCTTAGACAAGTTGTTTTTCAGTGGTTTAGAGGATCTTATCACTAGCATGCATTATTTTCTTATAAATTCATCATTTTCTATTTTTTTGGAAATGAGGGAATATTCAATGTTGCACACAAACTCTTCCACAACTATCTTGTTTGGGACTACCACAAAAATCAAACCTTTCTCTAAATAATTGTGTGATTGTTTGTTCAATTTTCTTATAGAGTTATTAACCCTCTAACCCTTGGGACATCGTCCCCTTGAGGTCATACAATCAAAACAACCATTTTTAGCCCTTTCTCCCTCAGGTTTTGGCTCAATTTCCATTTGGTCTCCCTTGACCCTCCTTAAGGGGGTGACCAAAGGGGTTGGTCACCATCCCTAGTCTTCCTTGGGGTGACTGTTTGATCTGTCTATACGTATTGGTTGTGACCATGCTTAGAAGCTCCATTTTTGGACTTGGTTGCAATTGGATGATATCCTCCTCTAAATTCTCGGGGTCTAGTCTCAAGAAGGCTACTATTGGGAGCTCGAAGATATTATCCTACTTACCCTTTGTTCTTATCCCCATAGTCCTATAAGGGCTAATCTATTTCCCATGAGAAGGGGGGAGAAAAATATTAGCAAACTTATGTTGGTGGTTTGGATTCAAGGCTTGGGAAAAGAGCTTGGAGAGAGATTTTTTCATCAACTACTTCATATGAAAGCTATATTGTTGTTATGATGTTTTAATAGAAAGTGTACTAAGTTTTTCCCTCTATATGATTGGTTATTTGTTCGTAAATTCCCATTTTCATAGATCTAATAATGTTATGAGATATGACTTGTTAGTAGATATAATATATATATGATTGATTTGATCTTTGGAAGGTCTCTTGTTTCTATGTGTGTAGATCAGTATCATTTGGAGCAGGAACAATTGTGGAAAAAAAGGCCAACCAAGAGCGTGCAGGGAAAATCACCAGAAATAAGGTGTGATCCTTTGTCACTCTCCCTTAGTTACTTATCATATAGATCAGATCTAGGAAAATCTCTAGCTTGAAATTATGTTTTTGTCTTAGGTATAGGAAGAACCTTAGGAAGCTCAGTCCCTACAGGGAAAAAAATCCCTACAACAGATTGGCGACTATACTGGGGAAATTGCACCTTATGTGATTCTCTTCCTTCTCTATGAGTTTTCTTTCTCATATCTTTACCCACTTAGGTGTCTTGATCTAATTCCCAACCCTTGCTTCGTTCTCTTCTCACTCTAGTTGAAAGAACCTCTAGATTTGATCTGATAGATCCCTTCTAGGATATAATATTCTTAAACCTAATGGCTTCGGTTGCACCACCCTGGTACACACAAAGCGATTAAAGACCCTTTGGTTTCCCCTTATCTTTGTTCAAGAAGTGACCAACGCCTCCCTCTAACTAATGAAGAGTGACCAACCCCTTTGGTCTCTCTGAAACCTTCACTTGGTCACAACTGAGTCTCTCTATATCCCTCTTAAGGGAATGACCAACCTTCCCAAGACTAGATTTGGAGAGTTATTCTCCAAAAAACTCAGCTATATACCTTTCTCTTTGTCTCCTTCAACACTTCAGACTTGTCTCTAAGTCTGTCCCAGTATTGTATCTTCAAGTTTTGGTTTGTCTTCCTTATTTTTGGTTTGAAATATACCTATGATTTTCTAGACTTTCTTGATCAAGGACTATCCTTCTCAACCACTTTACCTATCCCTACAAACCATTGGTATCCTTTTGAGAGAAGTGTCTTGATTTCCTTCCTCATTTTCTCCTCAAAATTCTTAACATCTTTTGTTTTCAAGACATTCAAATACTTTTGAGTTAAGTAATTAAAGACTTAAGTAATTACAAACTTAGTCTTTTTTGTGTGTTTTTTTTCTTGTTTCTTGACTCTTTTGCACTCATCCATAGAAAATCACTAATTGAAAGAAAAAGTGAATTTTTTTTTTTTTTTAGTTTCCTTCAAAAAAAAAAAAGAAAAAAAAGTATTGCATTTTGAGTGCTTAGTACATAGTTGAACCGATTAGAGTTTGGATTAGGAATTTCATAATTAATTGGTGAAATTTTTTTTTCTCTTTTCCTTTGCAAGAATGCATAGGAATTGGTATGCATTAAGGTGTTTTCTTCCATAAAAAGCAAAAAGAAAGATACTCTTCTCCCTCTCGTAAATAGGATTCATCAAAAGGAAAATTGTTCAAATTTCATCTCTTTACATCCTTTTGGAGTTGATTCTTTTCACATGATAAGTTTCTCTTCAACACAACCTTTTGACTAAATAACAACTTTAAAAATGAATGTGTGCTAATAAAATTAACTAGACTTATTATTTTCTAAGAATACCAACAATAGTCTAGGTATAGGGTCTTTGGAATAAGATAAGTGATATAACATTAAAGAGTTCTTAAATTCAACCTTCGTATAGGCATAGTTGGGACCCCCCTCTCACATAGGGGCTACACATGAGGTCACGTGCATCTAGGAAAATAAGATTACCCCTCTAAGGCTTAACCAAACATAGTGGAACGATAATATATTGGGGATTCTTCTTGAGAATTGGTTGTTTCCATTTGGTCTGAGAACTTCATGAATCCTGAATCTGTTCGAGGTCCTATGAATCTTTTTCCAATCATCTTGTTCTTATTCCTCTTGAATAATTTAGAACTTGATATCCTGCCCATACTGTCAAACCCGACTGTCGATTGTACCCTCTTGGAGTTGACTACAAGTTGGTGACCTTATTTTCCATAATATTTAGGGCTCTTTCACAAGGTGATGATGAAGGGGAGTCTTTGATGTACCTGGATAATATGTTTGTCAAACTCACTCAGGTTCCTTGGAGGGAAAACTATGGATAGACCATCGGGGATCTTGCACCAAGGTGTAAGTTTGTTAAGAAGGCCGCCAACGTAACTAATCCACCCACTTATCCTCGCCCCTTCTCACATGTTACCATGATGTTGGATTTCATCACCAACTAGTGTGTTCATGGCGAGAAGCTTTGGTTTGTTTGTTTGATTCCTAGAATTTTTTTAGCGTGTGTTATTTATTTTATTTATTTGGCTTTAGGACTATCATTGTCATATCTCAATCTTGTCTGATCAAAATTTGTGTAGGTATCGGAGAATTCTAGGTTTTCCTCTACTACATTACAAAATTTTACCTTCCAACTCACCCGAAGATCACAATCAAGAGGAATTCCACAAGGAAACCCACTCTTAAGCTCAAAGTGTTGTTACCCCCTTTGCTTGAACACCCAAAATGAGATAAATTTCGTGATGGTTTTGTACTCCCTACAAATCCACCCTTAACTAACCCTTTTGGTCCCCTCCTTCTTCAAGTAAACTCAACTAGAGAACCTGAACTTGGTACCAACTACCTGCGTCTACCACTTCTACCTTGTGAATATGTCATGAGCTTGGAAACCCAACAAATTCATTTATCCAAAGGTTACATCACACCACCATGGGTTTCTCGTCCATCTAACCCTATGAAAACCCCTGAACAACCCCACTACTTCCTTACTCGATTAGATACAACCCCACTACATCCTCACTCAATTAGATACAAACCCATGAACAACCCCTGAACGACCCCACTTCAAAATCAAATAAATCAGAAACAAATAATATAAATTGTATAGAAGTTAACTTGGCAACAAGAGAAAAAATCTCACCAAAATCAATTCCATCAACCTGGGAATAACCCTTTGCTACTAACCGATATTTTTATTTCTCCACTTTTCCGTATGCATTCAACTTATTTTTAAATACCCATTTGCTGCCAATGTGCTTTCTTCCAGTTGGCAATTCCACTATATCCCAAGCCTCATTCTTATCCAAGGATTTCATTTCTTCATCCATAGAATTTTTTCGGAGCTTTCCATCCTCTGAATCCACTGCCTCCCTGACAGTTCTAGGATCATCATCAGTAATATACAAAGAAAAATTTGAATGGAAATCAAATGGAGTATACCTTTCCAGTAGCCTTCTTTCTGGAACCGATCTCCTCAATACTAGAATATGAGGATCTTCTTCTTCTAATTCTTGTTCTTATGTAGAGTTTGATTCATCATCCTTTAAATCAAACTCTATTTTATCTAGTTCTTCCTTACTTGGTAGGACTTCTTCTTTTACAACATCCTTCATTTCTCTAAATGCCACGTCTCGGATATACACTTCCTTCTTAGTTTATGGGTTCCAAATCTTATAACCTTTGAGACCATCTTTATACCCAATAAAGATACACTTTTCAACCTTCTTATCTATCTTACTCTTGTTTTCCTTTGTAACATGAATATACGTCTCACAACCAAATACCTTAAGATGTCTAAGAGAAGGTTTCTTACTAGTCCATACCTCTTGTGGAGTCTTGTCATCCAACACTGATGAGGGTGATTTGTTGACTAGGTAACATGCAGTACCCGCTGCCTCTACCCATAATTATTTCCCTAACCCATCACCACTGAGCATGCACCTTTATTTTTCCATCATCATCTTGTTCATCCTTTCTGTATATCCATTCTACTGAGGTGTATATGGAGTAGTCTTCTTCCTTGCTATACCGAACTTCCTACAGAATTCTTCAAATTCATTTCCACAAAACTCTCCACCATTATCTTTCCTTAGCACCTTAATTATTTTCTCTGTTTGATTCTCAATGTTATAACCCTATATTCCATAGGATCACTTGGTTATTAGAATTTCTTCCTCTAGTCATATTGTGTTGTAAATAATATTTTATTTTGCAAATGATTTACAAAAAGAAAAAGAAAAGAAAAGAAAAATAAAAAGAAGGCATATATCTATCTATCTATCTATCTATATATATATATAACCCCATGAAAATAAACTTGGCTTGACTCATACTGTATAATTAGTGAATAAATTTGGTCAAACAGTCTAATCTTGGCCAAATCAGTTAGTTTAGAGTAATAATTAATCCAATAGTCTAAGTAGGATTAATGTGATAGTTGATTAGGTTAAGAGTTAGGTTAGTGTTGTTCATTTCAATAAAAAAATGCAAAAAGATTGTTAAAATCCCTTTATTTGAGTTTATTTTATGTTTTTAAGCTCGGGAAATAACACCTTGCTGAAAAAATAAGGGTAAGCCTAGCACTACCCACCGCATGATTTTATCCTAAGTTTCTAGTGGACATGATTATTTTTCATGTTGCAACTAAAAGGCGCACAACTTCTATCAGTGGCATTGAGAAACGCCCAGATCAACGACCATCAGTTCTTTTTTAACCCCCTCGAGATTTCTGCCTTGGGGGGGGGGGGTTCCAGAAAAGCGATTTAACTAGTGCAGGCCCTGCATAACGTGTCAACCTCTCATCATTTCGGACCCCCCTCGTTACACATTATTTTCATCACCCGCATGATCGTTAATGATGTAAACCTATATGTTTCCTTCAGAGAGGTCAGTGGCCTGAATTCCTGAAGAAAGAAGGGAGAAGAACTTTCCTTGAGAGAAGAAGTTATGTTTTCCTCTATAAAAACCCTATTTTGGAGGATTTTCATGGGCTCCACCATAGTTGGGGTGCGGAAATGCCTGATTTTCGCAGGCTTCACTATAACTGGGAAATGGAATTTCCGCAAGCTGCACTATAGCTAGGTCGCAGTGGCCTTCATACGTGGGAAAAATGAACATTTTCTCAATGCTTCTAGAAGGATAAGATTCTATGGTGAGGTGGCCTCTGAATGGTTTGGATCTTACTCGCTTTCATGATTTAGTGGCATCATCCTAACCTCTTCACCTTATAAATGGAGAGGAGCTCTCATGGAGAAGGTTAGTTGGTTGTTTTTGGCTTGGGATTGTTAGCTTGGCTAGAGTGGCTTTGAGCTTTTCTTTGTCAAGATAGATTGTGAGTAGTTATCAGATCCATGGTCTTAGAATCCTTGGAGCAAGAATTGTGTGGGAAGCAAGGAACTGTTGGAAGGAACCTTACGACATCAAGGCATCTAGTTGCAATCTCTCTTCCTATTATTAATATAATACAGTGGAATGTTTCTTTCCCATAGAACTATCTTTATTTTATTTCATAATTCCTTGATCACATGCATAGGTTGTCATTGAATATACTCTCTCTACTTTCAATTTGGTTGGTTTGTGTTTCACTGCAGGATCAGTATCACAAGAGCACCGGAGCGAAACAGGAACGACAAAGACATAAGGAAGCGACATTTAAAGGTATGTCTATCATATTTTGTTCAATTGTCAATTTGATGATTAGATCCTAAGGAAAGTGCCATGTCCTGTCATGTTTTGTTCTAGATCTAGGTGGATCTAGGGGGATTAGTCTATGTCCACATTCACCGATTTACCCGATAACAAAATTGGCGACTCCACTAGGGAAACACATGTTTTTGTATTTTTCCTTGTTTTCTTTCTTTGATTGCTTGGTTTTTGTTTTCTGAGTTACTGGAAGATCCAACTTGACTCTCTGACCATTAAACTTCTCTGGAAAACCTTCTCAATTTTTAATTTTTTCCATTTTTGTTTGATTTCCACACCCTACTTTAAGGGACAGTGCGACGACTTAGGATTTTTGCGCCCTACCTATTTTTACCAGTGTGGAAACGCTGCAACCTACCAATATCTGGCCCACAGAAATCAATGATTTCTACACTGTGCTAGTCTTCCAGCTTGCAAAAATTGTGAAATTCTTGATTTTTGATGGTTTTCCTTACCTAGACTTTGGATTTGGTTTTGGGGTGAATTTTTGGGTTTGATTATGATTTGTTTACAATCTACTTGATATTTTTTGAGTTGCTTTTAGCCATCTTTTCTTTGTTTTCTTTTGAAAAATTCAATCTCTTCCTTTGAGTGTCTTTCAGTTACAAAGCCTTGTTTTTCTTTAGAATTGTTTAGTGAAAAGAACACTTCTTTTTCTGGAATAATTCGCAGTAAAAGAGAAACTTTGTTTGGGTTGTTTTTTGCTTTGAAGTGATTTTCTATTTCTTTTAGCTATCTTTGAAACAAAAATATTATTTCTTTCTTTGCATTAGATTGGGGGCATATTTGCATTTGAAGTAGTGAAATTGCATGATTTTTGGTCTTAAATTCTTAAAACAATTCCCCCTCATGGTCAGGGGGGATGTGAATTGTGTATTGGTGTATAGTCTATTTGTCTCATTTCTTGGAAATCTTGATATTGGTGAGTTTAGTAAATTTTGGGACACTGTGCATCTGGGAATGATAAATGTTTTTTCCTTCTCGTAGCATAGCTTTCATCGAAATGAAAAGATTGCACCTTCATCTCTTTGCATAACATTCGAGTTGATCAAAACTCCATATTGTTCATGCCATTTTCCTCTTGAGTAACAACAACCGTAAAATAAAGAGCTTATAAAAATGTGATTAGACATTTTTTATACTTTCTGGTAGCAAACCTACATTAGATTAGTTGTAGGGCTTTGGAATAGGTGTGGAAGATAACTTTCCAAAGTTGCAAACAAACATAGAATATTGAGTTAGGGATCGGTTAAATCCACTTATTACATTTTGTCATGGGAAGCCCTTCTAACACAAGGGTCAGTCATGAGGTCACATTGAGATTGGTAGAGTTACTCACTCTTCTTTGTTGGTGTAGAAGTTACATGTATTATGGGGGTCTCTTGAGAGGTATACCCACAATGATGAGCGTAAGCCTTTCAAGTTGATTTCGGGATAGATACCCTGCCCTTGCACATGGATCGGACTGTCGATTGTTTCCCTAGGAATCACTGTAGTAGTTGGTAACCTTAGTGGCCTATCTCTTCAGGATATTTACACAAGGTGACTGTGGAGGGGCAATTCTTCACGATACTTGGAATCGATGTTGACCAAACTCACTCGGTCTCCTTGGAGGGTATACCCACAATTATGTGTGAGATCTTGCACCAGGGTGTAAGTCCATTAATAAGTTTTTCAACGTAAATTTTTTACTTTCTCTATCTCATCGCCTTCTTACATTGTTCCCGGAACATTGGATTTCATCACCAACTAGTGCGTTCATTGTGAGAAGGTTTTTTTTTCTTGCTTGCTTTCTAGATTTTTAGCGTGTGTTGTTTGTTTTCCCTAGTGGAATCTAGGTTGGATTTTTATTTAATGGTGTCAATTCCCGGAATGACCAATGAAGGAACCCCTTTTCCAGGGGAACCTTTTGTTTTTCCTTCTTACAGAAACATTGGTCATCCTCACATCGCTACTTTGAGCCTTCCAGGTCTCACAATTGGATTACCAGTATGGTTGTTTTCCACTTAGGTAATTTTGAATGCAGTAAGTGATTCGGTCGTAAGCACTTCCCCCCAAGAACATCAACCTCATGTTGATCCTTCACCTTCTTCACCAGTAAGATCTTCTTCACCTTCTCCACTTGTAAGGTCTTCTTTCATTTCATCTTCTTTGTCGAGTAAAATCTATGAAGATAGTAACTCAGTGAATAAGAAGAAGAAGAAAATGAATAATAAGAAGAAGAAAAATAAGAAAGGATCCAAACTTCCAACCATTGCCAAACATGTTGGAAAACAACCAGTTACTGTTGATCATGTTGGGAGTGTTGATGATGTTAAGATCACCCAAACAACCCGTAAGACCAAGTAACCTTGCAGGCTTTGTAAGGGTATCCATATTATTAAGGATTTCCCTGGTCTATCCAAGGTTATAGAAGCATGGTCTACACACCCTCGCCAACCCATGTCGTTAGCCTCTGAACAACATGTTGATGACTTCCTGTCGACTAGTCACGATATAATTGGGAAGAAGAAAAGTAGAGACAAGTTCCTGTGTATGTTATGAAAAGGGCGTCATCTAACTCATATTTTCCCTCATATGGAAGAAGCCTCAAAATTATTGGAAGACATGACTGTTTCACAACCTCAACTTGTATCTTATTATCGCAATATTTCTCTCAACCCACCTGTAGTTGATGGAATGATCAATCTGGTTCCCCCGTCGGTTAGTATGGTTGATTAAGTGGTCAATCTGGCCACATTCTTGGTTTAACCAGTAGACCAAGTGGTCGATCTGATCTCATCCTTGGTCAATACCACTCTCCTGTTAGAGAGTGAAACCCAAGCGGTCAATTCATTTCCACCCATTGACCCCATTCTCCCCTTGGAGAATGAAACCCAAGTGGTCGATTTGATGTCATTATCAGTCGATCCTACTCTCCCGCTCGAGAGTAAACCTGATAATTCCCATGTTTTTCTCGTTGATACAGACTCTACCATACTGGGGGGTATTCATCCTTCTCCCAGGGAACCCCCTCCACGTAATGAGGCCATCTGTTTTAATTGGGGTGTGCTAACTGGACCTCGTCTTCCCTCTCACATTCCTTTCCAAATTACAATGCAAGTTTGTGCTCGGGATATTCCTCAGATGTTGATAGATGAAGGTGTGTTCATTAGAATTTTGTTCTCTTTTGCTTGAGAAGATTTGGTTTGTCCTCAGCTTGCCCCGGTTACACAAATTTTTTTGTATTTTAATAGAAGAACCAATCAACCTTTAGTTACCCTTCCTCAGTTTCCTGTAACTTTGGGAGGGAAAAATGTCTTTATTGATGTCATGGTAGTCCAAGACCCCTTGGATTTCGCTTTACTCCTTGGGCGGGATTATGTCTATGCCATGAAAGCTATTGTCCACTCTTTTTCGTGTGATATCTTTCCCTCACGATGGAAGAATTGTGATTATTGATCAACTTTCATTCATCTGTCCTGATTGGATTACCTCCCTTAGTGGTTCTTATATGCAGACGATATCACCCCTGCCATAGGTAAATTATGTGGTGTTGTTTTCCATGCCTTCCACTACCAATGACAATGACTTGGATCCAGAAGTTGACATGGTGACCTCTTCGGTAGGGCTATTGGTGCATGACCTCCTTACCCCTCTCACGACCCTCAACATGTGTTCCTTCCAAAGTGTGTTTCTTCCATCAAGTGAAGATCTCTTGGAAGCCATGACCGAGTTTTGTCCCTTGACATGGTGTCCTTCCAGGGCACTGTTCTCTTGGAATCCATAATCAAGAAGAGAGTATCGAGCATGATTTTCTGATTTCAAGCTCATTAAAAAATGAAACCTGCATCAAGCATGATTTTCTGATTTCAAGATCGTTAAAAAATGAAACTAGCGTAGAGCATGATTTTCTGATTTCAAGCTCATTAAAAAATGAAACCATTTATGAGGATAGTTTTTCGCATCTCTATAGAAACCTTGTTAAAAAATGAAACAGAGCTTAGGAGCATAGTTCTTGTTTCTGTGTCAAGCTCGTTAAAAAATGAAACAGAGGTCTACGGATTTCCCCTGGATTCATGATCATAATTCTTCTCCTGTGCTAAGCTCATTAAAAAATGAAACAACTTCCCCCTCTCTATTGAGTCAAGTCCTTCATCTAGTATTTGAAGCTCATTACATCTGCTTTTGTAGTTGAGCAAAATGAATCTTGGGTGGCAATGCTTCCAGCCTCTCGACTTCATGCTGAAGTTGAGCCACTAGCTTCTTAAGCTGGGGACTAAGTACCAACCATGCAAATGCGTGAACCATGTGTTGGGAAGTCACAAGCATAGTTTCCTCTGGTTCAAGCTTGTGTAAAAATGAAACCAGGTCCAAGCATAGTTTTGTTTATTTTTTAATCTTGTGCAAAAATAAAATCTATCTGAAGCATAGTTTTGTTTTGTTTTAAATCTTGTGTAAAAATGAAAACAATCCCGAGCTTAGTCTTTGTTCTTTCGCATGCTCGTAAATACATGAGAATAAGTTATCGAGCTTAGTCTTTGTTCTTTCTCATGCTCGTAAATCAATGAGAATGTAACTGAGT